>JAXCLR010010303.1:0-10942 GCA_035584095.1 Annona squamosa | reverse complement strand
AAGTAGTATCAACTTTTCCTCTTTGAAATTTATGTTCAATCAAAAATCTATTTAACCTTTCATACCAAGCTCGTGGGTCTTGTTTTAGTCCATATAATGCTTTGGTCAGTTTATAAACATATTTTGATTGATCCTTTTTTTCAAATCCAGGGGGTTGTTCAACATATACTTCTTCATTCAAGTACCCATTCATAAATGCGCTTTTCACATCTATTTGAAACAATTTGAAATTATGTGAGAAGAAAATGCTAGTAAAATGCGTATGGCTTCTAATCTCGCCACAGGTGCACATGATTCTTTAAAATCAATCCCTTCTTCCTGAGAATACCCTTTAGCTACTAGTCTAGCTTCGTTTCTTATTACAAGTCCACTTTCGTCCAATTTATTCCTAAATACCCATTTGGTACCAATAATGGTATAATTTATTGGTCTAGGAACTAAATGCCATACATTATTTCTTTCAGATTGATTTAGCTCTTCTTGCATTGCAATAACCCAGTTTTCATCATTAAAAGCTTGTTCAATAGTGGTTGGTTTAATTTTTGACACAAATGCATATTGTCCACAAATATTTTCTTTTGATCTCCTAGTTTTTACTCCTTCATAAATATTTCCAAGGATGCCTTTTTGAATTTCAAATCAATTGGAGGTTTGTAGGAATCATTACCTTCACTTACCTCTTCCTACATGGGGTTTCCTGGCTTGAGCTCGGTTTCCTTTTGTTGTTCTTATTGTTTTGCTTTTGTATCATCTACATCACTTAGTTCATCCTCCTTTCTCAGAGTTTGGTTAAATTCATCAAAAACAACATGAATTGATTCTTCTACTATTTGATTTCTTTTGTTGAAAATCCTATATGCTTTGCTATTTGATGAATAACAAAAAAAAATAGCTTCATCACTTTGTGCATTTAATTTTCTCAAATTTATTTTTCCATTGTTTAACACATAACAAATACATCCAAAACTATGGAAAACGGGTGAAAAACGGGTTCCAAACTTGCTGTTTTGGAAACCTAGGTTGAATGGATTTAAATCCTATAAAAATACCTTGACTATAGTGGTAATTAAGGGTAATTAAACTCATAAAAAATGGATTAAATTTCTGAGTTAGCAAATTTTATTAAATGCATTATGTTTATATGCTAAATGAGCTTATGTGAAGGGATGAAGGTGAATAGGAGATGAATAACTTACGAAAAATTATTTTATGCAAAAATGCATGAAAATGAGATGAATTCCATGATTATACATCTGTTATGAATATATGATGATTTATTTCCAATTTTAAAATTTGTTTGGTGAAGCCTAAGGTAATAACATGTGCTAAAGCAAGCATCATTGGGTGTATTGTGGAAAAAAAGAGTGAAAAATGGCAAAGTAAGCTTAATGAACCTACGTATGATACTTATTGAATGAATTTTGTAAGATTGAAATGAATACCCTAATTTTTGAGGTTATGTGTATGTGTTATGTTGTATGGTAGCCGAAGAAATACGTATAAATGTGCTAATGTGTGCAAAATAAGCTCTATATGTGTATGAAGACTTATGAAGTCAAATAAATAATGTATGTATATGGAATGGGTTGGAAAACTAAATAATATATGAGAAAAAGAAATATATGAAGAATCATACTATTCTCATATAGGCAAAGGCAAAGAAAAAGTGGTGACAGGAAGCTAAGGAATTCAAGTAAGCAAGCAAATTTTCTAAAGGATTTTTGTTTTTCTTAGTTGTTTCCATAAATGCAATTTTTGCTTTAACTTATTTGTTGAAACTATGGAAATTGTTTCTAATGTGTTTAAGGATGACCACCCATTAGAAAAATGATGTTGAAATGATGTTTTACTTCAAATGCAATATTATGAAATATTTCTTTGATAAATGTTATGGAAAAATGATGTGATTTCATGTTTCTGATTGAAAAATCATACTAGCATGTTAAAGATGGATTTATGAAAAAGTTCATGTGCATAAGTTACTAGGTCCACTTGAAGGGTATAAGCGGACCGATTGCCCCGTGTGGCCAAGTCGCTAAAAACAGACCGAAGGCCGGTGGCGCCCCTCTGAAATGAGAGTTAACGTGACAGATGGTCGCCTGGCTAGCTTCCATCCTAAGGGAGAAATGGTATACATGTTCATATTTTCATTTGGCATTATGCATATGGAACCCGTGATGGGTGCAGGATTTCATGCTTTTAAGATATACCTTTAGATAAGGTATAAATTGCTTTCCAATATGATTTTGAATGAAAAAGGTGCCTAAATGATTTGCCTATAAAATGCAAATAGCTTTCTTATTGAGTTTTGACTCACGATTTTGTTTTCTAAACCCAAAAACAAGTGAAGGACAGGACATGGCAAGTGAGCTAGCGCCGGCTTAAGGAATCCATGGAAAAACTTACGAAACTCATGTTATAAAACTTATGTGAAATGGTTGTAAACCATATGCAATGCTTTATGTTGAATAGATGTAATCTATTTGAATGCTTTATATTGATGACTATGATATAAACATGTAGTGACATCTGATTTAGGCAAAAGATGAAATGTCCCTTGAACCACATGTTTGCGTATGATGAATAGATCGAAATGTCTTAGATATGTCTAAGATTGAAATTATGAGAACTTGAATTATTATGTGGACTTCCATATGATTATAACTAATAGGATAAATATCCGATAAAACCCGCTGTGTGATAGGGCATGTGGCGCCCCGAACAAAGACGTCACTTCCTTACCTCAAGACCCTATTGATTGGTAAATGTGAATCAGGATTATTGCCCTGATCATGTGGTAGGTTCTTAATTGGAATACGTCCAATTTTGTTTTTGTTAATTCATCTGTAATCATTCATAACTTGACATGACAATTATCACACATTGTAACATTTCGCTTGTAATAAAATTCCTCACTTTCATTCATAACATCTTTTCATGTCTGTTATTATATAATCAATCATTGTACTCATCATATTTGCATACATTCAGTCATTGATTCACATGAAACTTAGAATTCTAACTAAGTTTGGATATACATAAACACATAGCATCTTTACATGCCTTTCTTCAGTGAAAGATTCCTTGACCTAAGCATCATATTTTATATACATACATTCATACATTCAATCTTTGAATCGTATAGAACTTAAAATTCTAATTAAGTTCACATACACATTAGCATACCTTAGCATATTCGTGCTTTTCCATTCCTCATAGCCTTTATGGCTATCATCACGTACCTTTCTTCACGTCTTAGGTTTGCAACCTTCTTCGTTTCCTTGGTACTTGTCTAAGGGTTGGGAAAACAAAACGTGAGTGATAACTCAGTAAACAAGCATTTTATCTTTAAGGCAAGGCTTCCTTTGAAAACCTTTTTCAGAAAATCGGGAAATGCTTTTTCCTGAGGACATGTATATGTCCTAAAATGTCATTGTGAAATTCTGTGTTCATGAGGACAATTCTACGTCCTTGAACATTATCATAAAACATTTATTCTTAAAATCATTTACAAGCCACCCCTGGGCTTGTTAAGACAAAACATATACGTTTTACCTTCTCTAATGAATTTCTTTTAATTCTTATATGAACATTTTTTATGTTCATAGACATTACATGAAATCATTTTTTGCCGGTGGACGTTTTACATCCAAAACATTGTTTCTCATAAATCCTTAGGCAAAGGAAACATCTCGTCTCTCAAAACATCATTAAATCCTTTAGCCAGCGGACATTTTATATCTCAAACTATTTTTTATTATAAAATCCAACATATTAACATGGGACATTTAAGTCCATAAACCCTTATCATTTAGGTTCTTTAGAAATGGACATTCTTATATCCATAAACATTCTTCATTTAGGCTCTTTTAGAAATGAACATTCCTATGTCTATTTCAAGTTTCACATAAATCATTTTCATAATCACCATCTTGGGGCTTGTTTATAGCAAACAAGGCAAAGAAAATACGTAAACCATTTTTGTAAATGCATTTGTATAAACACATTTCCTTTAATTCCTGTTATTTACACTTTTGTATAAAACACCCTTTTTTTAGAGTAACTTATGCATATTAACTCATAAGAATCCAATTTAGGATAACTTATGGTATAAATGCTTTTTAACCCAATCCTTGGGCTTTTGAAAAGCCAAACATATGCAAATGCATTTCTCCCCATATAGTAGTGACACTTAGCTAGTGATCATGCTACCTTTCGGAAGAGAATCCTTAACAACATGCTAGCCCAGCAGCTGTTTATATATTCTACTCCCATATCAAGGAGGGCACCGCTGGCACTCCTGCCAACCGTGCTCTACAACTTGCCTATTACTTATACTGGTGCACCTTACGTTATTATAATGGACCGCAGTCCGTTTGGTTTAAAGAACCACTGACCGCAGCTCATGTCCTTTTAAACCAGGATTACAGACCTCAACCTGTATCTATATGCACAAAAATCTTAGACCGAAGTCTATATTTAAGAATAATTTTCGAAAACCTATCACAGACCGCAGTCTGTGTCAACTTGTAAGCGAGCACACCCACTTTAACAAGTTTTTATTTGAAATCTAGTTTTAGGATGACCTTCCTTAAGTTCCTTTATAAACATTTGAAATGTTTGAGAATAATACATTTTAAAATCCTTTTAATAAAAGAATTTCAAATCCTTTGTATTTCCGTAAATAAATCATATTTTTCTCTAATATTTTCTTGATTCCATTTCAGGACCTTTCGTTTACAAAAGTTATGCAATTATGCTATCCTCTTGTCCATGGCCTAAAAATTTAATAATTGTCCACATATCTATTGTTTTTACGTATAGGGAAATTGCACTGTCTTTTGTATGCCATTAAGCAATCTGAAATCAAACAATTTTATGAAATCAATCATAGGAGGTTGGTCATCCATAAATCCCTTTTTAACATATCCGTATAAATATTTTTTCAACATTTTTAACATAGATTTTCTTACCTAAAGGAAATCAAAACTCTTCGAACATCATTTCAAAACATATGGACTATGTCCAAAACATCATTTACTATTTAATTATCTTCACCTAGCAAAACAAATCTTTTTCATCATTGTTTATCGTGAGTTATTATAGAAATAACTCAGAACTCATTTGCAAACAATATTTTGTGAAAAAGGGTAAAATTCTCTTTTTCTTATAAAATGCTATTGAAACAATATCATATAAAACTTGCTTAATTAAAAATAAATTCTTAAAACCATCAGTGTCAAACATGAAATCCTTAGGAAACATTAACATGGAGAACTTGTTTACTTATAAGCAAAATTTATCACTTTCATTAACATGAAGCATTCCCATCCTTGGCAACACTTAGGATAAATTATTTATCTTAAGAAGTGTCGCTTGCTTCCCATCAAACAAACCTTAAGACTTTTCATTAAAGTCATCATTTTTTCAAAACTTATGGCTTTGCATTAAAGCTGTCATATTCAAAACTTGTGCTTGCCCATTCGTTAGAACATAAACATAGACAATTCAATCATATCAATCACATAGAAAGAAAATGACATTTTAGAATGTTTGCTTGCTTACCTGAGATTGCCATAATCCCTTTTCATTCCATTCTTTTCCTTGCCTCTACGCATAAAAATGACATTGTATTTATACATATAATCTCATATGCATGCACATAATTTAGTTTTCCAACCCATAGATTTTCATTGACTATATGACCCACTTGTTTTATAAGTTGGAGGTTTATACATAACAACATAACTTGTGCATTATATTATCTATTCTTTTCATTCTCAGCTTCCTTACATAGGATAGTTTTCAAGCATAGCATGATCTTTCATTTATCTCAATGAAGTTTCACAATCCTTCATTTATCATTTACTTATCCATTTTTTACATTTCTTTCATTAGTGCTTACTTTAAACACATGTTTAAAAGTTTAAGCTTCATATATCAATCCCAAATTTTGAGATTAACAAATATTATCAAAACATCACCTTGTTTACACGTTTCAACAAATTTTGCATCCATTTTGCATTTTAGCAAATCACATTAACTCATTACCTCTTTCCATCATTCATATCCTGCACTTAAACTCTCTTGAAGACACATATAATATGTATTATAGAAAATTTTCCTAAACAACAATATATTCATAAAATATATCATATTTTCACGCATTTTTGCACAAAACCAAATTTCACTAGTCATTCATCACCCTTGCATATTTATTCCTTCTCATATGCCCATTTGGCAACATATACATAATGGATTTCATAAAATTTCTAAGTCAGCAATATAATCCCTTTTTCAGCATGATATCATCCCTTAATTATCAATTTATGTAGGTTATTTTCATGGAATTTAAATCCATTAATCATAGGCTTCCAAAATAGCAACTTTGGAACCCATTTTTAACCCATTTAACGTGTCTATTGACACATAACCCTAGGGAGTTATATAATTCCTAATTTTCAGCAATTAATCCAACTTTTCCTAACCCAAATTTATGATATTAACATATATATCAATTTGGATAATTTCTAGATAGGTTTCCTATTTCTTTTTTATTTTTTTCTCAAACTATCCACAAATGCTGAAATCAGGCATACTAAAATCTCAAAATCTTGAATTAATATCAAATCAAGTAGTTTTGATCTGAAATTTCTATCATACCTTAATAAATACATGAATTAAACAAAATAAATATTTTTAGTATAAAAAATTAATAATTTATATTTATTTTGGTATTTTTACCTTGCTGGTAAGCAGCATCCATTTTTAGTCAGCCTTAATCATGTAAATTATTGGGTATATTTATAGCCATCAAGACCTAATTTTTAATTTTTTTCTTGTGATCCTCAATATTTATTTTATATTCTGTAAAATTTTCAGTCAAAAATTCCTTGTATAAAAATTATTAAAAATCCTTTGCTACAGTTGATCCTGTCACCCGTTTTACCCTGTTTAAGTGAATCTTCTCAAATTTTTACTTTGCAAAGTACATACCATTTTAAGCTAAAAATTTGGTCATTCATTAAACCCAATAATGATTCTTTTCAAAAATTTTCATACTAAAATTCATCCATTTACTATTTCATCTATAATTTAATTTATAACATCATATACCATTCAAAACTTCACTTTTCATTATCTAAATCATGGAATTTCATACATGCAAGCTAGTACTCATTTCATATTCATTCAAAAGAATTTTGAATCATCACTTTAAAGATTATTTAAGCGTCCATTCCATATTCAAAATTTTAAGGTTTAAAACCTAAAATGAAAAGCTCAATCAACCCATGTACTTACTTGGTTAATGGAGATCAAGCCCTCATCACTTGGAAGAGTTTTCCTCCTCAAATTTTCCTTCTTTTTCCCTTGCTTTTCCCTTGGTTTTTCTCTTCTTCTTGGCTAGGCATGGCTGGATGTGAGCTGCTAGTTGCATGGGATAAAAATCCAGCACTTGGAAAATTTTCCAAGTCTCAACCATGTGAACGTGCATGCCTCATGTGGAGCTGGATTTTCCATCATTGGGCCCCACTTCTGGGGCATTTTCCACACCAGTCAATGCATGTATATCCCCTTATGTGCTGGTGAACTCACAGCCATATTAATTATTTTTTTTCATATTTTCTTAATTGCAAAAATATGCATGCATCAAGAACATCCAAATCTGTCCAACCCTTGCACGTCACTTTCTACCCAATTTCATCATTTTCCCACATTTTTAATAACCCAATTTTAAGGGTAAATTATACACTTAAACCCTTAATTAATGTAATAATTTGGTGTAAATAATTTTAACAAAAACTACAGCAGCTTAGCATATCATTGCATGTCATTTGCATAAGACCAAGCTATCCATTTTTGCATTCGTTTGATAATCATGAATTTTTAGGGGTTTTTTCCACATAAGTAATGGCCCATTACTTACCCTAGGTGTTTAGGTATTTTAGATACATATTTGGGATTTTTAACAAATCCAAAGACCATACTTTATCACCCATGGGCGTCTCTTTTGTTGACACACATACATGCCTATTGAAGCTACTCCCTTAGCCATTCAAAATCCTGCATTTAAGCTACTGATTTTCCATGGATTTTAGCATTTTTTTAATTCATAAAATTCACTTGGAATTGCCTCCCTTTGACACCTCATATATGCCATTAAATAATGTATTTAATCCATGTACTCTAGTAATTAATGCATGGTACTCTTGGTGTAAAAGTTAACTATGTGCACCTTTTTCAATTCAAGTATTTTTCAACATGATTTGCTTAATCCAAACCTTCCAAAATATTAATATCATAATTTCATTCAACTGTTTCAGATTTCATCTCAATCAGATTTTCCTAGCTCAAGTTATAGCCGTTGGAAGTTAACGGTTGAAATTGAGATGTGATCAATAAATTATTAATCTAATTTCATCAAGGATTCTCGTAATCCAATAATCCCGTAATACCAAGCCGAACATCATCAACTTCCATTTCAAATTTCACTTGAATCTGCCTTACAGGCGTTGAGTTATGAATTTTCTATTGTTTTCCAATATAATTCCATAATTTTCATTTTAATCTCCATTATTTAAATCATGGAAATTAACTAAACATTCACGCCACATTCACATGTTTTAATCCTCATTATGCCTCTTTAGTCACCTTGACTCATATTGGGCTCCGGCGATTAAATTTTTAATCACCCTTCTTAATTAAACCCTAATTACAACATATCATAAAATTCTAAAATCATCCAAAAATTCCATTTAATCATATATACAAGTCACATGTACATGTTCAATGCATATATTGAATCTTACTTAGATTGGGGTTTCACAGGGCAACAATCTTGATCACGTTTACCAATCAATACGATCTCGAGGTAAGGCTCAGGATGTGACGCTCGAGTTTGGGGCGCCACAGAGCTTGGTATCAGAGCATGGATTGGTAAATAGGTGTTGAAAATTTCTAAGTATAGGAAATTGATAGAATATGAGGAGATATGCATGATTACACATGAATATATATGATAACTCATAACGATGTGATGAATTAGATGTGGTTAAATGATACTCATGCATGATTATAACATGATGAAATGCATGCTAGATAATGAAATAGACATGTTCATGTGATGATTAGGTATGTTTCTAATATAATGAAATGCATGCCAGATGACCATGAATTCTTGTTGCAATGCAATTTGATTGCTTTGTCTACACAGAAGGCGAATAGAGGAAAGAGAATGATGAGTGTGGAGGAGTTACAAAGAGAAAGAGAGGAAGAGGATAGGAGACGGTGAAGAGAAGAAAATATGAATAGATGGTGGGAATCACAGCCTGACAATGCACCGTTTCCATCAGTTCCTCCAGGGTTTTCATCTATACGCACTCAGGAAAATTATTATGACTCTTCAAGTCAACATGCACAAGATCTAGGAGAGCCCTCCAATTATAAACCTAAAGCATGAGTGTTACCAGGCACCTACCTTGGCATTCCCCAGGATCCCCCTGTTCCAACCGATAGAGTAGATCCACAAGACCTACAGAACTTTTAAGATAAGACTCAGGCACCTATACCCCCCGATGTTGGTGCATGGTACAGTTTTGTTGGTGAATGTGTCTAGTTTTGTTATGGGGCATCTTGGGAGAGACTCAATCAATAGGAAGTGGACATGGCCCTCTATATTAAAAGGCGTCGTGCTGAGGGAGTCATCGAAGTACCTGCTGGCCCTAAACCTGATGAGGTAATGCTTTATATAATGGAAAAAATAGGGGAAATTGTTCGATTGGCTGAGGTTAATGATGATGATGACCCGGTGGAATTCCTCAAACCATTTGAGGAAGAAGAGGAGGAGGAAGTCGAGGAAGAAATAATGGAGTTTGTGGGAGATGATGAGAATGAAGATGATGATGATAGTGATGATGAGGTTCAGGCATAGTCCGACACTAGCACTATCACAGAAGAACCCTCACAAGTTCCACGTAGACGTAGACGTCGACGTCGAGGGAGAGGTCCAGGAGGATGATGAACTTATTTGCATTGTTTTTCTTTAAACAATTGTGTACATATAAATGTGGCTTGATGACAATGTGGTGTATGTATAATTATGGTTGGATGACTCTATGGTTGCCATGGTGAACTGACATGTACATAAGTGTAACTTACTTTTGTATGTGTTAACTGTGAATATGGTGTATGTGAATGAATATGTTGATATATTGAACTTCTAAAGTTTTTGGTGTGTATGTGTGATACCCTGACCCAAGAAAGAGTTATGTATATGCATTTGGCATATACATATGAATTATGGATGGTTTAGTGGAATTGTAAATAATTTTCATTGCAATATTGATGATCTATTACAATTAGGGCAAATGATGATGAATGATCAATATAAGTCGATACGGGTCAATGTGATTAAAGAGGCTTAATGAGGATTAGGAAATGAAAATATATTGAAGATAATTACCTCATATATTATGACTTAATTTATGAAGATTAAGTTGATAATTATAGGTTTAAGGTGATAAATGCCAGAAAATGCGTACTTGATGCCGACAAGGCGGATTAAGATGAAAATTGAAAGGTAAGCACATAATTTTGTGCTTAATCATATGAAAAAGTTATATTATGAAAACAATGATGAAATTTGGGTAAAAATTGATCATCACCATTCAAAAATTCAAATGATCATAATTTGAGCTATAAAAGCTAGATTGAGACGAAATTTGAAATGAACGGTTAAATTATGAGATCTATGCAATGAGAAACATGGATTAAACTAATGATGATAAAATTAATTGATTAATGACATGATTTAGTGGCTAATGGATTAGTTCAAAGGAGTATGAAATAGGTGGCATGAAATGGATGCCAAATGGGTAGTTTACATGGAATTTTTTATTTTTAAAAATTACAAAATATATAATTAAGTGAGCTACATGAAAAG
>JAXCLR010010302.1:0-10954 GCA_035584095.1 Annona squamosa | reverse complement strand
ATAATTAATTATTTTAACCTCTATTCTCACATATTTTCATACTCATGAATATATATTTTATTAATATATTACCTAGAGTTTACAGCTCTAGGGTTTCATACACATGTCTAAGATCGGGGTTTCACAGATATTGACCAAAATCAATGGTCCATGATCATCATCATCATCAACCAACGGCTAGGATTTATTTAGCCTAAATTAATTAATTTTAAAAATAAAAAATCATGAAAAAATAGGGCTGCATAAGGTGGGTTGGAGTAGGCCTAGAGTGGTTGCAAAAGCTCCATGCATTTTTAAAAATTGGAAAAAAATACATTTTTATCATTAAATACCTCAAGCTAGGGGTAAAATCCAATTTTTTGAAAGATCAAGCCCTATAAATAGGGCAGCAAGGGGGACGTCCAAGGCACAATGAATCCCAGCTCCACTTGAGCCATTCTATGCCCTCCAAACCATCCCACACGTCCAAGGAAGAAGAAGAGGAAGTTAGAGAGAGAAAGTGTGAGAAAAAGTGGGATATTTTCACTTTAGGTAAGTGATTTCTACCCAAATTTCTTTTGAACAGTAACCTTGGATGAACAGTAATTGCTACAGTAAACAGCATAATTTTGGACAAAATTTGAGATTAATATTTAAATATAAGGATGAAATTTTTCAGGAACCTATGGATAAAAATATTCATATAAAGAAATAATGCCCAAATGTTATAGAGCATACATGGGAAGCAGCTCGAATAGAAGAAATGAAATATCCTTTTTCCTTGAATAGGAAAAGGAAAAGAGAAAGTTGAGGACACCAACTGAGGAGGTAAGTAAGTTATATGTTTTGCAAATTATTTTCAAGATGCTTGAAATTGTTTATGAATTGTTTTATTAACTTTATTTAAGGATGACCATACCTATAATTTCTTTACAGAAACTAAAGTACGTTTGTTAAATTATTTATTAAATATTTTATGTCCCCCCTCACTATTGCCAAGTCGCTTATATAAGCCCAGGTCGGCGGCAACCTCCCTGGGATGGGAGCATGTATGGGATGGGTGCCTAGCTAGCGTCGCATCTGAAGGAATGTCATGAATGTTATGGATGCATTGCATTTACGTTTTATGAAATACATGAAAATGATTGAAAATTATGTATGGCTTATATCCTGAGTATTATTATTCACCCATGCTTTTTTAACAACAGACAGAAAATGATGCTAAAGGGTAGCATACCAAGTGTTATATAGTTTTCGATATGAATGTTGTATATGTAAATTTCATATAAAGATAATGATAATAATTTTGAGATGGAAATGAATATTTTTATTCTAATGGACAATATTTATGGAACAATTTTGATCATAACTGTGATATGTGAACTATATTTCATGTTGGATGAATGATGGAAATTTTCCATGTATTGATGTTATATATATATATATATAATTCTGCCATGTGATTAGAGCAACAATCTTGAGTCACGTTTACCAATCAAAAATGATCCTGAAGTAAGGCTTCTAGACACCTCGGTTCGGGGCGCCACCCTATTTGTAACAATCTCTGACCTTTTCATGATACCCGTAGAAGTTTGAATCACTGGAGCTCAAACCAGAGTCTTTTAAACGTTTGAAGTCGTTAATCGAAGAGCCACCTACTCTAGAGCTGAAACCTCTGCCAAAGCATCTAAGATATGCCTACCTAGGAGCAGAATCCTCACTCTTAGTAATTATTTCTTCTGCATTGGATCCCATGTAGGAAGAAAAGCTGTTTAGAGTGCTCAGGAATCATAAAAGGGCCATAGGATGGACCATCGCTGACATAAGAGGCATCAGCCCATCCTTTTGCATGGATGAAATTCAAGTGGAGGAGAATTCCAGGCCATCCATTGAAGCACAAGAAGATTGAACCCGATCATGAAAGAATCGGTCAAAAAGGAGACCATCAAATGGCTAGATGCAAGCATTATATATCCAATCTCTGACAGCTTTTGGGTTAGCCCGATGCAGTGAGTCCCGAAGAAAGGTGGAATGATGGTCGTTTGCAATGAAAACTATGAACTAATTCCGACTAGGACGATTACTAGTTGGAGAGTTTTCATGCTCTACCGCAAGCTGAATAAGGTGACCCGAAAGGATAATTTTTTGTCCTCATTCATTGATCAGATGCTGGACAAGTTGGCGGGGTGGGATTCTATTACTTTCTAGATAGCTACTCAGGATATCACTAGATCATGATAGCACTGGAGGACTAAGACAAGATCACGTTCACGTGTCCATATGGCACATTCGCATTCAGGCGAATGCCATTTGGCCTATGCAATGCCCCAGCAACATTTCAATGTTGTATGATGGCCATTTTCACTGATATGGTGGAAGACTTCCTGGAGGTATTCACGAATGATTTATTGGTATTCAGGAATTCCTATGATAAGTGCCTAGCCAATTTATTAAAAATGCTCCAACACTATGAGGACACGAACCTGGTTCTCAACTGGAAAAAGTGCCACTTTATGGTGTAGGAGGGCATCGTACTTGGGCACCGGGTTTCTAAACAGGGAATCGAGATGATCAAGAAATTGCTTCGACCCACATCAGTCAAGGGCATTCGCAGTTTGTTGGGATATGCAGGGTTCTATAGGCATTTGATAAAGAACTTCTCCAAGATAACCAAGCCACTATATTCGGTACTGGAGAAGGATGCACCTTTTGAGTTTAATGACGAATGCATGGTGGCATTCCAGGAGCTGAAAAAGAGATTAGTATCTGTGCCAATCATTATTTCTCCCGAATGGAACCTCCCATTTGAATTAATGTGCGATGCAAGTGACTACGCAGTGGGAGCAATACTGGGTCAACGAAAGAACATAGTTTTTCACTCCATCTACTACGCCAGTAAAACCCTGAATGAGGTGCAAATGAATTATACCACGGCAAAAAGAATTGCTAGTAATGGTCTTTGCATTCGACAAATTCAGAGCCTATCTGGTGGGGATCAAAGTGATCGTGTACATAGACCATTTGACAATAAAGTATTTGATCGAGAAGAAAGATGCAAAGCCACGCTTGATTCAGTGAGTCTTATTGCTATAGGAATTTGACCTCAAAATTAAAGAACGAACAGGAGTTGAAAACCATCTAGTTCAAGACATGAAGCAAATTTGAGAAGTATTCCCGGATGAGCAGCTCTTTTTCATCTCTCCAGACAATCCACCATGGTATCCAGACTTCGTAAATTACATAATCAGTGGACTATTGCCTCCGAAGCTAAATTCACATCAAAGGAAGAAGTTTCTTCACGACGTGAAATTCTATTTTTGAAATGATCCATTCTTATTCACGTAATGCCTAGATCAATTATATTAGAGATATATTCCAGAATGTGAATGGGAATCTATATTGCAAAGCTACCATTCATCACCGTATGGGGGCCGCTTCCAAGGAGACAAAACTACAACTATGGTACTCCAATACGGGTTTTACTAGCCATATTTGTTCAAGGATGCCCATTTTTATGTCAAAAGATGCAATCAATGCCGGCAGATGGGTAATATTTCCAAAAGATGTGAAATGTCTCTCGCTAATGTCATTGAAGTGGAAATATTCGATGTTTGGGGTATCGACTTCATGGGTCCTTTCATATCTTCCTTTGGAAACTAATACATTCTAGTAGTTGTGGATTATGTTTCCAAATGGGTAGAAGCGATTCCAACTCAAGTAGGCAATGCCATAATAGTTATCAAATTCATCAAGAAGAATATTTTTACGTATTTTGGCATGCCTTGGGTGATTATTAATGATAGAGGTTCTCATTTTTGCAACCGGCAATTCATGTCTATTTTATATAGATACGAAGTACGACATAGGGTGACGACAGCTTATCATCCATAAGCCAATGGACAAGGCGAGTTGGCCAACAGGGAATTGAAGTAGATTTTGGAGAAAACGATCAGGTTATCTTGCAAGGACTAGTCTATCGAGCTGGATGACACACTATGGGCATATCGAATTGCCTACAAAACTTAATTTTGGAATGTCTCCTTAATAACTGGTTTATGAAAAGGCTTGCCATCTGCCACTGAAGTTGGAGCATAACGCTTATTGGGCGATAAAGAAACTAAACCTGGACATGAAACAAGCAGGGGAGCCTCGATTGCTGCAGCTCAATGAGCTGGACGAATTCCGTATGCAGGCATATGAAAATGCCAAGATCTATAAGGAAAAAGTGAAGAAATGACATGACTAAAAGATTTTACCATGGAGATTCAAGTCAGGTTAGAGAGTCCTTCTTTTCAATTCAAGATTGAAATTATTTCCAGGAAAGTTCAAATCCAGATGGTCGGGACTGTTTGTAGTGATAAAGGGCACTGAGCACAGAGCAGTGGAAATATTCAACAAGGCATCCGATAAAATTTTTGTTATGAATGGGTAGCAACTAAAGCATTATATAAGAGATGATCTGCAGCGTTGAAAGGAGGCGGTGGAATTGAAAGATCCCTGAACAACGGAAACGTTGGGCTGAGGACATTAAACTTAGCGCTGAAAAGGAAGCAACTCATTACTCATCTTAATTTTTGTTTTTATTTTTCTCCTATGTAGGGAATGACATGGAGCTCAATTTGATAAAGATCATGCTAGGAAGCAGTTGGGAGCAAAAATTTCAAAAAAATCATCAAAGCACATCGGCGCTTAGGCACCGCAGCATGGCACCCCGGCGCCATGATGATGATCTTGAAGAACACGAAGCGCTAAACTCGCTCCTAGGCACAGCATCGTGGTGCCCTGGCGACGGGTCGTGGACAGCGTCATCTAGATGACCTTATAAGGCTCGGGTTAGGGTTCTAAACCCTAACCCCGAACCCCGACGCCACCCCTTTCTCCCCTTCTCATTTTTGATTCTTATTAATTTGATTCAAAGCCATTTCAACTTCAATCCAACTCCATTTCATCATCAATCTCCTCCCCATTCCATCTTCTCCATTTTCTTTCCCATTTCTAATTTTTCCCCTTTCTTAGAACCCCCTCAAATCGACCTAAAAATCGAGTTTTTCCTCACAAAATCCTAAGCCTCATCCCTACACTCCATTTCCTATCCATTTTCCCTCTTTTTGGGATCCATTTCAAGCCTCATCTCCTCTTTTTCTTCTAGTCGGCACCGGTTATTGAAGGCAACACAGCAGCGCCTAGGCGCCACCATACTGTGCCTTGGCGCTAGTTCAGAAAACTCCATTTTTAGAATTTCAAGGTTGCAAGCTCCTGGGGTAAAATTTCTTATTCTTCGATGAATTTTAAGTGTGCTACAAGTTGTTTGGTGTTGGATTACTGCAAGATTGGCATTTGGATTGGAATTTGTGTGTTTGGACGGTGGATTTAAGTTTAGTGTGTAGTTCTTGGGGGTTGCTTAGGGGTTGCTTATTTGATTTGGCTGTGGACTGTTGTTTTGGTGATTATTTGATATATATTGGAGAGATGACTTCCTCATCCTCTGCCAAGCGGAAGAAGACTCAGGATCCAGTGGAATTTGAGACCAATCACTTCGTGTCGCTCAAGCTTTCAAGCAGTACACATACTCGTAGCAAAAGCGCCACTTGATTCTACAATGGGAATAAAGATCGAGTCCTTCTCCGAAAACTTCATCAACGCCTTGAATGCCCGAGGTTGGTAGAAGTCCTTGGCGCAGCCTTAGCCCGTGATCGTGCCAGTGGTAAAGGAATTCTACACCAATTTGATGGAGCACAAGCAGGGCAGGGTCAAGGTTAGAGGAAAGATTGTCCCATTTCACCTCAAGGTGATCAACTTCTTCTACGGGATGCCCGCGTTTGATCACCTAGATCAGTATGAGGCCTTTTTGCAGGGAGAGAACAGAGACGTTAACTCCATCACAAGTCGTGTCTGTGTAAGGCCTTCGACGTGGAAGTTGACGGGAGGGAACTCACTTTCTTCAAGCTTAGTGACATGATGTACGATGGAAGGATATTTTTCCACTTTATCTCTGTCAGGATGATGCTTTTGACCCACGTGAGTAACGTGATGATGGACAGGGCGCTCCTTCTATATGCTATTTATAGTGGGATGACGATTGATGTGGGAAGATTGATTTACCACCAGATCTACACCAACACGATAGCTACCTATGGAGTTACTAGTTCCTGTCCCTCACCACAGGACTTTGCAAGAGGGCGGGAGTTAGATGAGAGGTGACAAAGGAAGTCCTAAACTTCCAGGCAATCATCGACGACCTGTCCTATCGCACCTCGCCTCGAGTCCGTATCGCCACGGCTTGCCCCACTGTAGCACCATCAGCGGGACCCTCCTCTCAACCACCAACCACCAGTGAGAGACTGACCAACCTAAAGAACCTCATGGCAGCTCAAGCCAGGTTTTTATAGCAATCCAACTGGGCAATGGAGGCCCACTTCCAATGGTTGATGGAGGAGCGCCACATCAATGCATCAACCCTTCCACCATTCTTGTTGATGCCTCCGGAGTTCTGAGCATGCTTCGGGCAGTCCTCCTAGCAACATGGTGGTGAGAACGAGGATGATGACGTGACCGAGTCTGATTCTTGAGGGTGTTCTGGTCCTTTCTATTTATTTTATTTTATTTTACTTTGTTTTTCTTTAATAAGTCCTTTTTAGTATCATGCATTGAGGACAATGCATCTCTCAAGTTTGGGGGGTGTATAATTCTCAACTGCAGGTTTGTTTTTCATGTTTTGTTTAGATTGCATGATATGTTAACTTCTGCTAATGAAAGTTATCTTGTTTCAATCCATTTTAATGAAAATATGCAAGGTTGAGAAAAATTTTGACTCGAAATTGAATTCATAAAAAATGGGCAATTCAGATTAAGGACTATGAGTATAAGCAAGTTGCAAGTGACATGTGAAAGAATCAAAAGCATTTCATAATACATTTCTAAATCAATTATATGTTAATTTTTTAGACTGAAATGATAAGAATTGAGTTAAACAAATGTGAATTAAGTGCTTTAAGGGAATTAATGGTATTAAAAATGGTAATACTTCACAAAAATTCTTCTGGCATGTTCAGTATTCCTACCAAGTTATCAAAATAATAAAAGAGGCTGATTGACGTAAGCTGAGTAACCAGGACTTGGCATCAACAAATGTCAAGGTTCGCGTAAAAAAGCAAGAGAAAATTACAGTAATAACGCTTTAAAATCAAAACTCTCCCCAGATACCCTGAAATATGGTGAGGGGAGAAAAAGAATAGATTTTCAGATATCCGAAAATATGGTGAGGAGAGTATTGCAATGAGATTGGGGGGAAGAATGTGCAATTGGGAAAAATTGAATCCAGTGAATGATTACCATGTTCTTTGACTAGTTAGTTCAGCTTAAACCTTCGTTCAACCATGTGGATTGATTTTCTAAGCAGTTTTTTTGATCAAATAGGAAGATTAGCATGTTGAATTATTACTCTGTACTAGAGAATTCTATCATCTATGTGCAACTTGGTTCGCCATTGAAAAAAAAAATGAAAACGCATGTCTTGTTTGTGAAATGGATGATTTTTCAAGTTTAAATTATTCATGACCTTGTTGAATGGAGAAATGGATTGATAGAAGAACAATGGGAAGTAGGTTGAGTTGACGGAATCAAAATTCATTTGTTCATTCATTCATTCATTGTGTTTGCATATGTTGCTTGAGGACTAGCAACATTTAAGATTGGAGGTGTGATAACTCGTGAAAATGCGAGTTAACATGGCCCATTTCAGACCATTTTTGCGTATGAGTCCAAGAGAGATTAGGCTTAGTTTGCATCCATTTATCTAAAATTTTACTTGCTTTGCATTTTAGGAGCATTACATGGTTTTTATGCATTTTTAGCATAAATTAGGTATTTTTAGTTCATTTATTTAGTTTATTCATTTTTTGCAGGAAGGACGGACAAATGCGAGCATGCGAGCGAGTCAAATGCATAATAGAGCCAAGTGAAGAAACAAGTAGGCTGGCGCCCAAGCGCCACCCTACATATTTTTGCTAGAATCTCCAGTACCTCACACAACGGAAGGCTTCCTATGAGTTGGCACCCCTTCACTAGCATCCATATGAGTCCAGAAGAGTTTCTAGGTCCCTAGGCATCTAGGGAGTTGGCGCCCAGGTCCCGGCTTGGGGTGCCTAGGCACCATGGCATAAGCATAAAGGTATTCTGAGAAGTTCCAAGTTGCAAAACATACAGGGAGTTCGGCATAAGATTTTAGGGCATTTCGAAAGGTTTCTAAGTTATACAACACATAGAGAGTTGGTGCCTAGGTGTCACTACGCATCCATACGCAAGGGTTTCTGCACGTGTGTTGCACAAACTAACTGGTTTAAACAGAAACTTAGGGGATCGTGTGTGGGAGAGCGAAAAAGAAGGGAACAAGCACCCAGAGAAGGAATAGAACCCATTTAAGCACGGATCGAAGAGAAGATCCGATCCAGTTAGTGGAAACTGCAGAGATCTAGTTTTCTCTTCCTCTTTCTATTTTCCTTCCTCTGTTTTCCTGGATACTTACAATATGGATGTAAAGGATTTTTATATCATATCTTTGAGCTAAACTTCTTTTAGATGGATAGTTAGGATGAATTGAACCCCAAACTATATTATCTTTGTTCTTTAAGATTCAGGAATGAATATTTGATTTCTATATGATTGTGTTGTAGATTTACCCTTGCATATGATGTTTAATATTTTTTACAAGATTAACTACCATGTAAGATGATTTAATTGCATGATTAATCTTTAAAAAAGGAGAATCTTTGCTAGATCTATGTGTAGGGTATAGGTTTTTTCTTTGTTAAGGAAAGTTATTTAATGGATAGGAATATACCGTCAAACCATATATAGTAATGAATAAGTTATGAAGTTACCAATTCTACTTTTTTCAAGGGCATGTATGGCGCCCCAAATTGAGACGTCACATCCTTACCTCAGGATCTATCGATTGGTAAATGTGATCAGGATTGTTGCCCTGAACACGCGGCGGGTTCTTAATTTGATCTCGTCAATTTTTTTCTTTTCTTTCATCAAATAAGCTCATACTTGACATCATTCATAGTGGACTTATCCATATCATCATAAAATTTGTCATATAAGTATCTTTACTTTCATATTATAGGAAACATATATATGTTCATAAATAAAACTTCATATAGAATTTTATACAAAATCACTTATCTATTTACACTATACATCATCAATCCTATTTCATTATAAACAATACATTCATCTATTCATTCTTCAACATATCAATACCTTTTAGCTTTGCTCCGTCCCTGAGCCTTAAACCTGTCTAAGGTTGGGAAAACAAAACGTGAGTGATAAACTCAGTAAGCAAATATTATTTTTTCATTTAAAAGCATTCCTTGCCCATTTGGTGGGAGACACTTATCAAGTGATCAACTACCAATAGGAAGAAACCTTTTATAGAAATCTTCTTTATAAAACACTCATAAAACTTTGTGCATATCCCCATTTCGAGGATTTTCAAAAGTGATGTCTATGCATCTAAACCATTTTTCATGGGGACAATCGTTTGTCCCAAAAATTTTTTCATCTATCATGAGGACATGTCTATGTCCAAAAAATATTTTTCATTTGGCATGAGGACATTTATATGTCCTAAAATATTTTTCTTATAACCTTTTGCTCACGAGGACATTTACTTGTCCCAAAACATCATTTATTTAATTTTCTTTATAACCCAACTCAGAGTTGTTCAAAAGAAATGCATGTGCATAGAAATATTTTATTTAGGAGAACATTCTTATGTCCAAAAATATTTTTCCATATAAGCCTCTTTTAACCAGCATAAGATACCAAACCTTTTTAAACCAATATGATGGACATATTCATGTCCTAAAATATTTTTGATATCTTTTGAAAAACAATCATAAATCCATTTAAATCCAACACAAATCCATTTAAAACAAAATAGTGTAGGTGCCCATTTTGGGACTTTTAAAACATAGAGAACATATGTATGTTCCAAAAATATATGGATTTGTGTCTCTGACCCTCAAGAAGGTGACACTTAACAAGTGATCATCCTCCCCTAAGAAAGAAACCATTCATGTGACTGCACCACTAGCTAGGCGGTTGTCCATGATCCTGCTCCCATTTCAGGGAGGGCGTCGTCGGCCTCCAGCCTTCCCCTAAGCAACTCAGCTACAGGTAGAGTTGAGCTCTGGTTCTTGACCATTTTGGTCCATGACTGCCTCAACCATGAGCCTAGTATATCATTTTGCGCACACTCATATGCTAGCAATGATTTTCACAAAGCTTAGCCCAGTCATTTGACTGTGCTCTTTTTCAAGCCTCAGCTTGATATGTATAAAGCCAACTTGAGTTCGCAAACTATGCCCTTCTCGAATTGAGAACTGGGTAGGATTATTTTGCAAAGAAAATAAAATATTTTAAACCACTTAGTCCGCTGACTATGCCTTTCTCGAATTGAGAACTAGGCGTGGTTTGTTTTGAAAATAAAACAGTTTTGTAAATTATTTTCAATTTTTGATGTTAGGATGACCACCCTTAAAGAGTTTAGAAATATTTTAATAAATTCATTTTACCAAACATTTGAAATATTTGAGAAGACAATATTTTGCAAAACTTTAATAATTTGTTAAACAACTCTTGAAATTCTTATTTCAAGAAGCTTTGGAACTAATTCAAAACTCACAGAGTTAAAACTTTTCTTAATAATATTTTTATGAGCAAAACTTATGCAACTCTCTTCCATCCACTGTAATGGCATTATTTATCTTATCCACGTCGTTTCATTGTTACACTTATATATAGAGAGAGAGAGAGAAGTTTGCATAATCTTTTGATCATTATTTACATATAAAATCTACCAAATCATTTTGTAAGACTGGTCACCCTTAAATCTTTTTAGAACATTAAAGTAAAGCATCTTCAAAGTGTTACAACGCTAAGAGTTGTAAAGCACCTTGATAGATTATTT
>JAXCLR010010301.1:0-10963 GCA_035584095.1 Annona squamosa | reverse complement strand
TTTAAAATTTTATTTTCATGTGAGCCCTCAAATAATCTTTATATAAGTATATTTAAAATTTTGAATTTTTATGTATACTTCTCTATGCTTTCAAAAATTATATTTTATCAATTTTCATCAGAGGGAGAGTTAGATAGGTGGAAAATTTTTTTAAAAGCGCGGCAGGATACAAGGGCCTAATATGTTAAAAAAGATTGGTATGATACGTGATCAGTTTTTGATTTTTTGAATTCTAGAATGTTGCAGCAATTGTCCAATTCAGAATACGTATATTTCAATGCTAAAATTCGATCTACACAATTCATTGACTAAAAAAGTTATTTATCTAGAAAATCAAAATAAAAAATTTGCACAACCCCAGCAGTCTACCCACCATGTTGATAATAAATCAATAAATAAAAAAATGAGGGTCATCCTACAATTCTTTTATGGCCAAGTTTTAGTTTAACATTAAAAAGTCTATTGTAAAAGAGTGTAAAAAAAAAAAAAAAACAACGCAATTATTACTAAAAAAAGCTACGCTATAATTCAAATTTTATTAAGCAAGTACAAGAACATAAATGCTAAAATGAAGCTTAAGTGGTTATTTTATCTCATTGATTTTAGTTATTGGTATCGTTATTTTATTTCCTCATTTTTACTTCATTTGCCCAACTTTCATATTTTCATCTCTTGCGTCCGGTACTGCAGTATGCATTATGGACAAATTAATCCCATTTACAATTCACAAAATCAGTATCCTGACCCTGATTACTTAGCTTTCGGATTAAGTCTCTTAGGTAGTTTGCTTTCTTTGGGGGCTACACATCTGAAACCTAATCTCATAACTAAACAAATAATGTTAAATATAATGAATGAATTGAATTTTCAATTAAGCATAAAAATATTAAATTTTAAGAGATTACGTGAGACCACTTCCTTGTAACCTAGTTACATAGAAGTAAGCTCCTGTAACAATTAATCAATAGCAACAAACATTCGTCCTTGGACTGAGCAGTGGTGGATTTTTCATGAAACATCAATGTGATAATAAATAGGATTGCTAGAAACTTTTTCGATAAATAATTTTTTGTGTCTCGTTAAAACCCACTCATAGGCAGGCCTGGGGAAATGAGAAAAAAGAGCACCCATGTTTCACTCATATGATGAAAATAAATATATAGAAGTAGGATATGCTAGCAAGTTTATTGAAGTGGATACTATAAACTTTCCCATATTAATTAAACGCATACACGGCTAGTCAATGACAAAAGAGAAAATTTTATGCATATACATAATGCATATAAGCTACCAAGTGGATGTTAGATAGGCCAAACCGGGCCTATCTTACGCGCCTTGCTGCCCATATCGTGTTTGCAGAATTTTTCGCAATTGCATCCTACTAGTAATTTTTTGTAGAAAAGGACAATTTTCCATAAAAATTACAATTTAGATTGTACTGCAAAATGCCCCTACTTTCCCCCTTTCGCCTAGGTTGGTGTTAGGACTACTTGGAAGTTTAAAGTTACATGATTTGAGATCCCGAGGTCTGATTAACGTGTTTAGGAGTTGATTTACGAATTTTGGACATTTCAAGTTGAAATAAGGAATTTGGTTGACCTAAGGAATACAATTTCCATTTTTTTTTTTTCCCTGATAAGGACCTAAAGAATACATTTGGTTACCACTGCGTATATCTACAGGATTTATTTGCACCGCCGGAGCACAAAAAATAGTACTCCGTCTTCTCAGGTAAGCCAGGCCGTGGTTTCGTCTTCAAACGCAAGCCAGGCCGAATTTGATACCCCATTTGATAGCAATGAGAAAAACCGTAGAAAAGGTTGTAACGGATCGATGCCGATGGCAGCCAACAAGTTTTGGCTTAGGAAGGCAAAATTTCCAGGAAGGCATAGTTACAAATTCGTTACCACTTACTGTGCTTGCTTCTTCCATGCAACTGCCTTTCCTAACCAACTCTATACGCCATTACACCACCTTTTGCTAGCTCCTTCTCTTCTCCCTCCCCTCTCAGCATTATAAATTTCTCCTTGCTCTGTCTGCTCTCCCAGCTCTCTCGCTCCCTCTTCTGCCTGCTCTCGCTTCCTGTTCTCTCACCTCTCGCTCCCAGCTCTCCCAGTTCTCCATCTTCTAATGCAAGCCAGGCCATGACTCCGTTTTCAAACGAAAAGCCATCGGCCAATCCGTTATAACCTATTCTAAAGTTTTCTCATTGCAATCAAATGGGGTACGAAATTCGGCCAATTTACTCTCACGCGACCTTTCTTTCATGTGATCTTTTGGTTTTCTTCGAAGATGGAGTCATCGCCTGGCTTTTCGTTTGCGTTTGAGGACAAAACCATGGCCCGACTTGCGTTAGAACTTAGAAAATGGAGTACCTTCTTTTGGTGCTCCAGTGGTGCTAATAAATGCTGTAGATATGCACTGGTAACCAAATGTATGCCTTAAGTAAATAAATTTGTATATTTGAGATTTTGAAAATTCCTTCCATATGTACCAAATATACAAGATAATGTTCCTATAATTATAATTTTAAATACTGTTAAATAATATGATATTTTATATTATAATTTATTTCTCGAATGCAAAAGAAAATTTAATATTAATTTTTTAAAAATATTTCTTAAAATTTACTTTTGTAAAAGTAAAAAGACCAATTTTAATATTAATTTTTTATGAAAATTTCAAGACACCAAAGTAGTTTAAAAAAATACTCTTTGAAACTTAAAATTATCTTTCTTATATTTTTCTATTAGTTGGAAATATACCACACATAAAAATACGAAAAATTAATTATCAAAATAATATGAAAATTTAAAACGAAGACTAGACATCAAATTATTTCATGATTTTTCATTCATTACTATGTATTTATTATATCTTCTATTGCATACCAGAAAATTACCTTTTAATATTATTTAGGGTTAATTCCTAATATGATAATTACTTCTACCTATGTTTACAGGTATGACAACCCATTGATAAAATTGCATAGATAATTACGTATTTATTTTTAATTTCAAATATCTTAACCATAACTCAAGTTAAAAGCATTTCAAATTACAAGATTACTCAAGTAAAAGTAAAGAAGAAGTTATTCTAATAGATATTATTTAAAAATTTTAGTAAAATAATAATTTTGGTGATTTCATATTGGGAATTAGGGATACAATATGTAGTTTCTATTCCATTTTATAAATATATGGTGATATTTATTCACTTGTGGTTATATTTGAAAATATTATTTACAATGAAAATTTGAAAATAAAAAACACTAAGTAGTAAATATAATTTAAGAAATCTCTTGAAAAGCAAAGGATACGTGTGTAGCAATGTTGGTAATTTTTTTTTCTTTTTAATAAATGTGTAGCTTCTAACTAGATTTTGAAATGAGTATTGATACATTAAAGATACCAAATAAATTCAAATAATTATGAAATTTCATAAACATGATTTGGGCAGCAAGGCACGCAGGATGCGCCTCGTTTGACCAAACATCCACTTGGTGGCTTATATGTATATACATAAATTTTCTTTTTCTCACGTACTAACCTTATATGCATTGGGGATTTTATAAAACTACAAAACTTTTTAATCTAAAGGTTTTTGATTTCTCGAACTACTCATTTTTCATATTTTCTTATATAATTATCCTACTTTTTAATTATTTTTATACAACTAACCTATTTATTTTACCTTTTAACTTCTTTATTTTACATCGTTACATCTATCATACAACTTAGTTTTCCCAAACATATCAGAACTTGGAACATATCGAAACAGGACAAGCATAGAATATTCAATGGGTCTATGGTCTACAACACAAATCAATTTTCTTTCTAGCTATTTGGATTTTCCCTCTCAAAATTTGGTTTACTCATTTTTTTGAATGGAAAAAAAATATCACGCATATACAATTTCTTCCTTTCTCAGTGCTCTTTCAACATTCTATGTAGAAACCTTAAATAAGTAGTGATCATAAGCATCCTAACACCACACCTTTTGTTCATTTCTCTTCTCTTTTTGCTTTGCCCTCATGGTTGACACTTGAGGGTAGATTTCATGACATGACTACATGATGTTGTCTTCTTCAAAAATGTCATACCATTCAATGTCAATCAGTGTAGGGTTGTAAGAGGAACTATTACGAATTGAAAAAATTAAAGAAATACACGTGGTATGAAAATCAGCACTACCTCTCTCTCATAATATGTATTTTTCCAGATGAAATTTCCGAAAATGCAGCTACCTTGGATGGATATTTCGGCACTGACTTAAGTATCAAAGCTGTTGGAATTTTCCATTCATTAATCCAACTAAAATTGATGAATTCTCAGCCATGACATTAAATGCTTGTGGTGGTGAAATGAGGCTATAAATAGAGCATCACCCTTCCCATACTGATTTGTGATTGCAGGGAGAGTGAGCTTGGTGTTGTGTGTGAGACATGAGTTGGGTGGAGTGTGTGTGAGAGCATGATGGTTAAGAAAAAGAGAGAGGGGTAAGGTGTGGGTAGTGTTAGTATTATTCGTGGGAACTTACAAGTTGTAAAGTGTGGGTGTCCAAATTATTTTTCAGCATCCTATTCTCAACAAGTGGTATCAGAAACAAAGGTCGGGGACCTTGGTTTGTGGAGGCTATGCCAACCAGAAAATGCGAGGAGATTCTGCACGTGTCTAGTCTCGGATTATGAAGCCGATTGGTCTGGGACCAAGATTAGTTAGAAGAGTGCTGGGCATAACAAGTCATGATGGTAAATATTTTTATCTCGGTAAGCACCATTGAGAAATTAAATTATAACAACTATAATACTTAGTATCTATATATATAGTATTACATGCTTGGTTAAGATTTGGGGGATATAGTTAGCAGTAATAGTATCGAGTCACCTACAAATGGCAGAGAATTAAAGAGGTGGAAGGTAAAAGCTTGCAAAACTATGTACATGACAATAGTAACTATTGAGAACGAGTTGCTGCAAAAGATTAAGGATACTGAAACACTCAAGAAGGTGTGGAACACCGTAGTTGCGTTATTCACAAGAAAAAATGATGCAAAGCTCCAGCAGTTGAAAAATGACTTGTTGTCCTTCTCGTAGCAAAACATAACTATGAGTGAATATTTCTCTAAATTTAAATTTCTTTATGGAGATATTTCAAAATTAGACTGAGAAAATTTGATCTCTGAGACTAAGATGAGGAGCATTATCATCCATGATTTAAAACTAAAATACCACGTGATTATCGTTGTCACCCATGGATGGACCAAAGAACCAACTTAAACTAAGTTGAAAAATATTTTGGCCGACAAAGAAGCTTTGGATAAGCAAATGTTTAAAGTTTCACTAAAAGAGGAGGAGAATGCTCTCTTTGGTAAAAAGAGAGAATTCCAAAGCAGAGATCGAGCAGTTGTCAGGACGAATAGAGACAACACAAGAACATAAGAGGAAGGTTGGCAAAGGAGGCAGCAAGGACAGAGCTCAAAGCATGGGAGAGCTGGTCAAGGTGACAATAAAAAAGAGAAGAGATTTTAAATGTAGAAGGATCAAATTTGCAACTATGGCAAAAGAGGCAACTTTGCCCTAAATTGCTAGTTCAAGCGGGCAGAAGGTAATGTTGTAACCTCTACCCATAACAAGGAGGAATGAGATCTTCGAGCATCCCTTGCAATAGAAGAGCCTTATGATATGACGACCTCCTGAGCGTTGAGATAGAAGAGAGTGAAAAATTAATCAATTATAATGATGATTGGATTATCGATTCTGGTTGTTCCAATCATATGATAGGAGACTATGAGAAGATGACCAGTGCATTCGAGTACAAATGAGGATGAGTAGTAGCAACGACAAACAACTCAAGACTACTCATCACCCACATCGACTAGACAATGATTACCCTTCGGTTCAACTCACAGAAGGTACAATGAGAAAATTTGTTCTATGTACTAGGTACAAGGAAAAATTTATTATCTGTCTCACAAATCACTGCTTCTAGCAATTATGTAGTATTCAGCCCAAATAATGTAAGGGTATATCCAAAGTTAAAAATAATAAATCAATTGAACATGGAAGGGCATCAGCTTGAGTCCGTCTACGTAATATCTCCACAGACGACATACATAGACAGGATAAGGAGGAATGAAATTGCAAATTTGTGACATGCTCAACTTGGGCACGTAAGCTATCACAAGCTGAAGCAGATGATAAAGAAATCTATGCTTGGTGGTCTTCTCCAGCTAAAAGTCCAAGAAGACATGGTATCTGTCAGTTGTTAATTTGGTAAGGCACATCAACTACCATATGAAGAATCAAAATTCCAGACCAAGGTGCCTCTCGAGGCAGTTCACTTAGTCCTATTTGGACGAGTAAAATAGTAATTTATCAGTGGCTATCAGTACATGATACCTTCATTGATGACTATTCACGGTACACTTGGGTTGATTTTATGAAAGAAAAATCTAAGGTATTAAATAAATTTAAGGATTTCAAAAAAAAGTGGAATGCAAAGTAGGTCGAAAAATGCGGTACCTATGCACAGATAGTGGGGAAAGGTATACGTTAGCTAAATTCTTGGAATATCTATCAGTACATGGTAACCTTCATCGATGACTATTCACGGTACGCTTGGGTTGATTTTGTGAAAGAAAAATTTAAGGTGTTAAATAAATTTAAGGAGTTCAAACAAAAAGTGGAAAGTAAAGTAGGTTGAAAAATACGGTACCTATGCACAGATAGTGGGGGAAAGTATATGTCAGCTAAATTCTCGGAATATCTGCATAGGTGTAAGAGACATTAACAACTAACTTGCCCAAACATGCTATGATAGAATGGAGTGATAGAAAGAAAGAATTGGCACTTGGCAAAGATATACAAAAGTATGCTGCATACCAAGAATGTGTCACTCAAATTTGGGACAAATGCATGAAGACTATTGCCCGTGTTATAAATAGGTTCCCTCAACCGAGGCTTGGGTATATTTCTCCTTTTGAGAAATTGTGGAGCATCAAACCACCCGTGAGTCACTTCTGTGTGTCTGGGTACATTTGCTATGTATTTATTCCTGACTACCTCCACAGTAAATTCGATAGAAAGGTCATTCATTGCATATTTGTTGGCTATGATAGTCGAAGAAAAAGTTAGAGATATTGTGATTCAACCATAGGTCGATGCTATGTCTCACGAAATATAATTTTCGACAAAGTGTCATCTTGGTGGTTATTGCAGGCAGTCTTATTACCTAATTTCAGTGAAATAGAGGAACAGTTAAAGGAAAGACTACAGTAGCAGCTCGAGCCAGGCCAAACTCAATTAAAAGAAAAGCCGATTGAAGAGGGAAATCTCTCATAAGTGAGACAGGAGTCCAAACCCAAGTCATCGAAAAAGTCAAAAAGTTTGTGGCAAATAGGGGTACATCACAGGAGTATTGAAGAAAAAACACCAAGTCAGATCAATAGTTTGATAAGCAAGAAGAAATAAGACCTCTTTCATGACCATCGACTAGACAACGGAAGCCGAATCCAAAATATGCTAATGTAACAGTCCTAGAAACAACTGAAGATGTGGAACTAGCCACATACGAGGAAGCATCCCAAAGTTTAAAAGGGAGGAACGTTACGAAAGAAGAATTCAAGCCTTGAAGCAAAATGAGATAGGAGACCTAGTGCTAAAATCGAGAGCTGTATAACCCATATCATACAAATGAGTGTATAAGTTGAAGATGCGGCCTGATAGATCAATAGAAAGACATAAAGCTCAATTGATAGCTTGGCAATTTTCTCAAAAGTATGGGCTAGACTATGAGGAGACTTTTAGGTTAGTGGTAAAAATTACAACAGTTTTTGTATTTATTATTAGTGCTTGTAGCCAGCAAGTGATGGAAGCTCTGGCAAATGGACGTCAAGAATGCATTTCTCTATGGCAAGCGAGATCGAGAAATATATATGATATAACCTAAAGGGTTTGAAAACACGTTCCATCCAGAGTATGTCTGCAAGCCAAAAAGGACCTTATATGAACTAAAGCAAGCATCGAGAGGGTGATATGACAAGATAGTTGAATTCTTACTATAAAGTAGTTATTCTGTTACACCAGCCGATTCAAGTCCATTTGTAAAAAATAAAAATGGAAAGCTAGTAATAGTGTTGAAAAATCCACTTGTGGCATGGGAGGTTCAAGCTTTTAGTCCAAGGTGTGTTTGGCTAGCATTAAAATTTTTCAAAAAAATTTTTTCTATCTAAAAGTTTTTATTCTCCTCAACTATCCTATTTTTTAATCATTGTTTACATCTTTCTATACAACAGTATATTCTATTTTTTAGTTATTTGTAGAAAACTATCTATACAATTGACATATTTATTTTAACTTTATTCTCTTGACTATTTATTATTATTCTTGCATATCACATAATTTTTTCTTTATTTAAAATTTTTACACTAAAAATTTTTCTTCAAAATTTTATTGCTTCTGATACACACTATTAGTAGGAATGTTTATCTTCTATTTTAATTAATTATTGAAGCTAAAAATTGCAATATATATTTGGATTGGGTTTTAAAAACAAATGAAGACCTTAATTGGATTATATTACTATTCATGGCCATAAAAATGGAAGAGGTGTGTGACAATTTCAAATTGAAATAGTTATCATGTATCAAATCATAAATTTATGAATGTGTGGGAATCAAATGTAGGTAGTAAAAGCATATGATATCATCCCCTTGAGGTCTTTCTTTTTTTTCCATTGTTTCATCGTAAATCTTATGATATCTTATTTTTCTTTCTTATTTTACAAATATTTTGTTTTTCTTTTTATTTCACAAATTAGTATGTTATGCATATTAAATTTATTTTGTTCTGGTTCTAATAGAAGAAATTAGAAAAACTAAATTTGAAATTAAATAGGTGGATACATGCCTTAAAACCTAATAGTTTTAGAATTATTCCGCGAAAAAATTGAATATATAAAATGTAATTAAAATAATAATGAAAACTTGAATGAGGAACCAATTAAGACTTCGAATTAAGTAGTAAAAATAACTAATCATTTTCAGTATTTAAGTTCTTTAGTTCAAGAGAACAAGAAAATTGAGAAAAATATAATACATAAAATTCAAGCAGGATGTAAGATATGGAGAAGTGCGTTAGAAATTTTTGTGATTGTTGATTTCTAACAAAATTAAGAGGCCAATTTAATAAGACTGTATTTAGACTTGGTATGCTTTATTGGACAAAATGTTAGACAGTTAAAGAACATATGTGGCCCATGCTTCAAAGATTCACATTCGATCTACAGGCCGTGTTTCAAAGATTCACATTCGACGTCACGTGCATCTTCATCTTTGGCCACGATCCTGCCTCTATTTCCTTGAGCCTTCCTGATGCCCCATTCTCTAAGGCCATGGACGATGCTAAGGAATCTATTCTACTTAGCCACGCCATGCCGAAAAGCTGGTGGACGCTGCTACGGTGGCTAAACATCGAACCTGAGAAGAAATTGATGGAACCCAAGAAAACCATCAACTGTTTCGTCCACTTGTAGATTTGGAGAACGAGAGAAGCATTGGGCTGATGCAAAAGCGAGACGAAAGAGACGACGACAAACGCATACATGACCAGCAGCATAATAGTAACATACATTAGTTACCCTTTCGATGCTGACGAAACTGGGATTTCAAAGACTGACAAATTCCTCTGACTCTGCTGTGAATTTCTTGCTTGGGGGCAGAGACACCATGACTGCTACTCTCATGCGATTCTTCTGGCTCGTCTACGAGAACCCAACAGTTGAAATAAACATCTTAGAAGAGCTGAAAGCGGTTGGCTCTTTGTCCAAAAAGCAACAAGCCCTGGACCCATCCGATCATGAGCAAATTAAAATCTCAGCAGTTTTTGATGAGGAGGACCTCAGTGTCTTGGTTTACCTGCATGCAACCTTGTGTGAGACCCTACGACTATTTCCATCTGTTCCGTTCGAACACAAATCCATCGTCCATGACGGTGTTGTGATGTGCAAAGAAGTGTACATTTGTTTTTGCTAGCTTGTGTCCATAAAAAAGTGCACATTTCCTTTTCCACTAGCTTGAGTTGGTAAAGAAGTCTACATTTCTAATTTAAACCATTTCAAGCGAGGCTTTCTCTTCTCCTATATATAGTTACTGTTTTTCTCTTGATGAAACCGTAGTAATTGTAATACCCAACTTAATTAATAGTAGAAGTTAAATTCGAAGGATGGATTTTAAAGAATAAAGTAAATTTCAATGTGTGATTTGTAAATACATTTATTTAAATTGTTATAATTACAAATATATCTACATGGTTTCATAAATTACAAATAATTTCGACATGGTTTGACTATAATTGTAAATTTATCCACATAGTATTAAATGTTGAATATTTTTTTCCTCTGAAGTATTTAAATGTTGAATCTTAGTTGCATATGCAGATGCAGTTTGAATTTGCAGTCCTCCTACAATTGGCTTAATTGCAAACTATTATATGAATGTCCCGTATCCATAGACTAATTATAAAATCTTGCACAATTGGTTTCATTGCAAAAAAAAAAAAAAAAACAAAAAACAAAAAAAAAACAAAAAAAACAAAAAACAAAAAACAAAAAGAAAAAAAGAGCAGGGCGCATCATCATGTTTGCTATTTAAATGAGGAAGAGTTATCCTATTAACCTGGGCTAAGGAAATGCTCAGCTTAGCCCACTTCAAAAAATCTATTTATAATAATTTTTTCATTTTTTTCTTTGTATACTTGTTTATTTAAGTGTATTTAATATATAAACTAAGTTTTACTATTTTCGGCTATATGTTTATTTTTTTTGAGATTTTTAAACATCTATGTGCACATATGCATTTAAAATATCTTTATTTCAAAAATCTTAAAGAATGTTTATATATTTTTTAAGATTTTTAATCATCTACGTGTATATATGTATTTAAAATATTCTTATTTTAAAAATCT
>JAXCLR010010300.1:0-10963 GCA_035584095.1 Annona squamosa | reverse complement strand
CAGAAATGAAGGCACGGATTGTTAAAGTCACAGTTCACCACCGTGGTCGAATTCAATCCAAGGGTCGAGATCATTTCTTCGCCACGGCCTGGAGACAGGCGAGAGTGATGTGGTTGTCCCCGGCGAGGAGGCGGAAGCATCCAAGATGTGGGATGACTTCGAAGATGAGGTCTTTCCGCAATCGTAATCCAAAAAGTGGGCTCCACAGAGAATTAGTTGCTGTAAAAGACAATGATGAAAGACCAGCCAATGAAAGAGAGACTGGTGTTGGAAAAAGAAAGGCTATATCCAAAAAGTGGGCTCCACAGAGAATTAGTAGCTGTAAAAGACAATGATGAAAGGCCAGCCGATGAAAGAGAGACTGGTGTTGGAAAAGGAAAGGCTTTGCCGCCAAGAAATCAAGGTGATTGGGGAGGGATTTGAAAAATGGGTACGGGTGGATCCCACTGCCTGTACGGACGTCAGGAAAGCAATGGGTCGGGGCTCCGTTCGTTGTTCGTTGTCCCTGCTCAATGCGGGCTCGGGTCTGCTTCGACCAATTTATGTTGGGTTTGGAGGGCATCTGTTGAATGTTCTTTTTAATTAAATTTTTTTTATTTTAAATAATTGCTCTTTTTTAATTATTTCTTCATATTTCTATTATTGAAGTAATTTTTTATTGATCTTATAATATTATATTGGGTAATTTGCAAATATATTTACTTAGTATGATCAAATTTACAAATAACTCCACTTAGTTTAAACAAAATTACCAATAATCCCTGCACTATCATGACATCGTTACTGTATCGTTATGACATGAGGGTTCTATACAATTCTAGTTGAATTATGTGGGCTTAATTTGCAAAAATTAAATATATTACTTAATTTTTGAAATTGCAAATACACCTATATTACTTAATTTGCATATTTGGTGTGGAGATTATTTGCAAATATGGTTAAACTACATGGGAGTTATTTATAATTTTTAAAACTACATGGGCATATTTACAATTTAATTAAATTAAGTGGGTACATTTGCAAATTATCCTATTATATTTTATCTCAACTTATATTAAGCCTAAGAATTCATACATTTTATCCCATCTTATAGTCATGTTTCAAAGTTCAATGTATTGCAAAATCTAGTTTTTGAATTTAATGAATTGCAAAATGAATCTATTTATAGGGCTGCTGAACTAAACATATAACCAAAAGCATAAATTATCCTATTATATTTTATCTCAACTTATATAAAGCCTAAGAATTCATCCATCTTATCCCATTTTATAGTCATGTTTCAAAGTTCGATGTATTGCAAAATCCAGTTTTTGAATTTAATCATTTCAAAATGAATCTATTTATAGGGCTATTTATAGGGCTACTAAACAAATAACATAACAATTGAGGTGTTTGTCAGTGAATTTGAGAAAAAGTATAACGAGATATAAAGAGATTAAATGTAGAGAGATTAGCTCCCCTTGTCCTTTGATTCTCTTCATTTTTATTTGTAAGAGTTCAACTATTCTCCATATCTTAAGAGGATGTGGTGAATATAGCTGAAATTGCTTTGTGACTTGAAATGAAAAAAAATTGATTTAGGCGTAAGATTTTTGAAAAAATTGTTGCCTCCTTATCTTAGTAGGCTCAAAATGGAAAAAAAAACTTTCAACTTAGGAGTAATTCTTCTCTATGTCAGCATAAGTTGAATCTTGAGTCACGAAGTTTACTAATGTTGAACTTGAAATTTTATCAATTCCATTGTTTTATAATATCTTAGCCCAAAGGAAAAAAAATCAAAAACAAACAATTACTGTCATTAAATCTCTTATTTCCTTAGTGAATAAACAGATTTAAAGCACTGAAAAATGTACTGTAGATGATTTAAGAGTAAACCCTCAAGAATCTTTGTAGAGCAAACATTTCGAAATTGTCAATTACATAATGCTCATATTTTTTGTAACTCTTATATTATAATTGGCCTTCTCTAAACCTAAACATGCATGATAGAGGTCATCAAAACTAAGAGCGTAATATATTCCAAAAATATATACAAATTCAGAAAATTATGAAGATGATAATATTTTTCATAAAACTAGTTTTGCAAACAATCTTAAACATGAGAATCATCAGAGAAACTATAATATACCTTTTCCATAATAGAAAAATGTAATAGATAATTATTGGGTGGCAAAACAGGTTAAGATAGATGCTCCTGGTTATGATCATCTAGACCTTAATGCCTTCTTACATTGTTTGGCCAATATAGAAAACTTGTTTTATTGGTTTGATGTGGACGATGTCTAACGATTAAGATTTACAAAAAAGAAACACATTGGGTTCGCCAAACACTATTGGCAAAGGGCTATAGATTAAAGTCAATATGTAGAAGTACCTATCACCATATGGGCTAAAATAAAAGCTAAACCAAAAGAGATACTTCTTCCTGAATATCATCAATATCTACTATTTGAATAATCAGTTAACTTAAGACAATGATCAATATCCATCAAAAAAATATAATGGTCAATAAGTCTGACTATCTTCATAAGTTTGAAGATTTAAAAATGAAATATAGAGAATAAAGTTTATCGATGACCCACAACGAATCAAATCCCTAGAATTGAAAATTTTGAAAAAATCTTTCACTAACAAACTTTTGATTCCACAAAACTGGGGAGATAAGGATATCTAAATTCAATTGTAATCTAACATCTTCTTAAAGAACAACTAAACTATTGTATGAACGTTATATGAGTAAAGAAAAACATAGCCTAGTTTCTTGATTTGATGCCACTAGTAAACGAGTTAATGGTTCATATTTTTGTTGTAGAGGTAAAAATCATATTGTATCATAATATCCCTAGTACACACTCACAATCACTCATATAGAGGATCATGAAGATGTGACCATTGACCAAGTTGCGGAAATGTTTGATGAACTATCAACCTATGAACTTGATGGAGACTATAGCTATAATGATTACCTATAATTGATTACAGTACATTTCATTTTGGCTATTTCTTCAAATAGTGATTAGAGATGTACCAATATATTCCATCAATTTTTTAAATATGGAAATAACATGTGCAAGATTGTTATAAATGAAGGAAGTTTCATGAATATGATTGCTAAATTAGCTATAGCCAGATTGAAGTTGAAAACTGTACTATGTCCTCATCTACACTGTATAGCATGGATAGATTAAAATACACTCTCTTTTAATGAAATATGCTTGGTTCCTGTAGCGATGCATGATTATTCTTATCATGTTTGGTGCACATGCTACCTATGGATGTAGCTCATACTTTTCTTGGTAGCCGATGGCTATATGACTTAAAAGTAATCTATTATGGGCAACGAAACGCTTATATTATAAAATAAAATGTAAAATCTATTCTTTTGAAATTTGCTAAATCTAAAAAACTAATAAATCCCACAAGGAGACTCTAATTGATTAGTCTAAAAAGCGATTTTTGCATAATTTTATTAAAAAATAATATGAAAAAGAAGGTTAAGATTTAAGACTCATTCTACCCATAGTGGCTATAGAAGAAATAACTACATTTATTCATGAGATTAATGTAGCATTTGTTAGAAATCAAAAGTATTAATGAAAGAATTCAAAAATATGACTCCTAATAAATTACTAACTGAGCTTCCACCTACGAGGGATATTCAATATACTATTGATCTTATGTGAAGATCTCAACTACCAAATTTGCCTCATTTTGGAATAAATCTTATTGAGCATGAGTAACTGAATTGCTTAATGAGGGATTTATTTATGAAAGTCCTAGTTCATATTTTGTACCTAAGAAAGATAGATCTTGGAGAATATGTGTTAAGAATTATGTGATTAATAAAACTACTATAAAGTATAAATTTTCTATATCAAAACTTGATATTATGTTAGATGTGATTATTAGAGCATAATGATTCTCTAAGATAGACCTTAGAAGCAGATACCACCAAATTTGAATTAGCGTGAGACATGAATAAAAATTATTTTTAAAACTCAAGATAGATTATTTGAATGGCTAATTATGACTTTCAAATTATCAAATATCTCAAGTACATTTATAAGAGTTATGAACTGGTTATTTCAATATTTTTGCAGTGTTTGGGAACTGACTAAACTTTAGATGAAAAGTTTTTAGTGTAGAAAGTATTGAAATTGGAGAAAATGATATGATATGATAGGGGTAATGATGAGAGGTGAATAGAATAAAGTTAAAATAAATATGTTATATATATCAGGGTCGGGTAGAAATGATTGAAAAGTAGACTAGTTATATAGTTACCTATAAGTACAACCTTCATAAGCTATAACCATCATTAGTTTAAGATTTATAAAATAGCGTTTCTCTGGTTCCTGTAATTGTTCTTATTATTATCTTCCTTTTTTATTCTTTTGTTCTTTCTATTTTCTTTCTTCCCTTCTCATTTATTTGAAGGTTCCTTTCTTTCACTTATTTTTTATCTTCCTTTTTACTCGTCTTACATCGCGTGGTCTATCTTTGAACGGATTTTGTAGGTATTCAACATGTTAGTAAGGTCATGATATAGATAGAGATAATAAGCCTCTACAATATTCGAAGTCTCGTTATTTACACTGCATCCTCTCTTTCACATAATAGAACAATGGGGTCTTTTTTCTTTTCAAATAATTTTTGGTTTCTAGGGAAAATTCCAATTGCAAATTTTGAATTTAGTTTTTCATTTATGGAGGTGTTTTAAAGTTGTGATTTCCAAGGTGCATCCATTTAAAGCACCATTCCAAGTGGTTCGTCTTTTTAGTCCTTTAGTGTTCTTGGTCATCTTATGCTAAGTATTTGGGGATTCCATGAAGAGTAGTTTAAAGGCACCAATGGTGGCCCCTCCTTTGGTCAAAAAGCAAAGATTACTTTCACAGTGAGATATGCCGACGGAAGATGTACCTACTGTTTTTTTAAAAAGTGAATATCTGGATAGAATTTGTTCGTCTTATAGCTTTTTTGTGTTTTCCGTTGTGAGTCTTTTTGTCCTCACCGACTGGGTGAATGGGTTCTTTACGGAAAGCTTAGTGTTAGAATACGATGATATGTTTAAAATTGGCATCTGGTTGCTATTTTGAAAATTTACAAGGGAAGTGGCATGTTATTTATCAAATTCGTCCTACATAATTGTCTCTGAATGCTTGTAAATGGCTGTTACCATTTCAGATTTTTGGAAAAAAACACTGTAGTGATGACTAGTGTTAAATGATTATTTTATATTAGCTTTGGTTGTCCCACTGAATATTTTAGATTAATAAATTCACATAATAGTAAATAAGCATATTTAAATTATTTCAATAAATAAGAAAATATAACATATAAAATAATTCTACTACTATTTACCCATGGTTAATTAGAAATTTAATTCCAATGTAGTTAGTTTTAATTTTTCTTTAGCCATGGTAAGTTGATAATAATAATTAACACGAGTAGTGAGGGGACACCATGACCGTGAGAATTCCCCAGGAAAGAAATGTAGCTGACGGCCTACATCATGAGTCATCGGCTATGGTTGTATCTTACATTTACTCAATTTCTAAAAACTTTCATTGGGCGGGTAATCACCGGGCTCCGTTGCAAATCAAAATTTTAAAATAAAATTTGTATTATATTTGAAAATTATAATTTTGGAAGCATTTGAGAAGGAGGAAAAATTTTGGTGAAATATTTTTGAAATAGATACGTAACGATTATGAGTAAAGAAAGTAATGTTAAATGGACAATTTAGTTATATAAATTATGCAAAGAAATGATTGAAAAGTAATATAGTTATATACAAATGAGTAAAAATAGATTATTAAACATTTCCTTCATTTATAAATCTTAGATCAAATTTTTTGTATGTCTTTAAAAATATATTTTATATTTTAAATTATAAATATATATCATATAAGGTCCATCGGCCCTTCCAGTACACATTTTGATATTTTAATTATCTAATTATCATTTTCATTATTGATCCTTTAATTTAATTATTTTTCATATTTTCCATGCAACTACTTTATTATTATTTTTTAATGGTAGGACTTAAACTTCATTCAAGATATAAAAGGTTCTGTCATCAGGGGTCTACCCTGGTGGTAACAGCCATGGCCTCATTTTGGTGAGGTAGGGTGTTCGATTCCCGGCATATGCGTCCTCGTGTTGATTTCTCCCTTATTTTGTGGGGGGTTTTACTTCGCCCCAACGACTTAACTGTAATACAAATTGAGATGGTTGTAAATATATACATGTGGCTCCCCGAACCGAGCGTCACAACCTTACTCTAAGATCTTATCGATTGATAAATATGAATCAGGATTGTTGCCCTGATCACGCGGCGGGTTCTTAATTGGATTTTGTACAATTTTTTTTCATTTTTTTTTCATTTCTTTTATCACATAAACATATACTCATCATCATTCATAATGGACTTATCCATATCATCATAAATCATCAACTTCTCATATTATTCATAACTTCATAATTTCATACAACCTATGTTTTTTTTGCCATATCCCATTAGGGCAATCGTTCATGCTTCTACATACAAATGATTACAAACCTTTGGAAATTTCTTCTTCCTTTTTTAGTAAGAACATGTCTTTCACCACTTGAATTTTCCCTGCACCTGTCTAAGAGGGGAAAACAAAACATGAGTCGAAACTCAATAAACAAACATTTTTCTTTCATTTAAATGAATTTTTCTCCATTTGATAGAAGACACTTACCAAGTGATCAATTACCAACGGAACAGAAACTTTTTCATAAAAATTATTTCATAAATATTTGATGTGCAAATACTTCATTTCCATATCTGACATAATATAAACCTTTGTGTGTGGGTACGCTAGCCTGTGAAACATCTTACATAGCGTGGTCCATTAGGCTGGCTTCTCTGACTTGGCCTCATCAAGGGGGCCTTGCATCCTTTACCTTGATTAGCCTACCTGGTCTCCTACGTCATGACTTTTGATTTTCTCGGTCATTTTATATCTCTTACATCAAGTAACTTGTCATTCTCATATAGAGAATTATTTGCACCATCCTTTCCTTTTTAATGCAATACATTCATTCACACATAATATTCCATTGCCTTCACCTCTGGGGAGGATGCCGCCGGCACACAGCCCTAGCGACTTGGCAATGGTGAAAAGGAATCCTCTGATCCTACTTCTTCCACCAAAGCTTCTTCATTATGCATCATACATGTGCATATGTCCATGAACATCATATGATATCAATATGTCGGCATGCCATTTTTAAATAGAGAAGAATTTTAACCAATCATTTCAAAGAGTAATAAAGAGATGAAGAAATGACTATCCTTAAACAGCTTTAAAAACATTCAAGTAAAGCAACTTGAAAACATTTTTACATTTGAGAATAAAATCTCATTTTCAAAGGTCCTGCTTGCTTACCTTCTCAGTCTATGTCCTCAACCTTCTCCTTTCATTTTCTTATACAAGGAAAATGAATATTTTATCTATCCATTCCATATCTTAGGTTGCTTTATAATCATTTATTACTTTATTCCCACAGAGGTTAATCATATAAAGATACTTGGTCATTACTCATTTATATGGATTTTCATCCATAAATCTTTTTAAAAATTTTATCCACATATCCTTATGAAATATATATATTAATCTCATTTCTACCCAATTTACGCCGTTTACTGTTCATGGTACTGTTCAAAATTACTGTTCACGATCACTATTCATGAGTTACTGTTCACAACGAGTTTTGGCACTGCTTATGGGTTTCAAATTTGACATTTTTTTTAAAATAAAAAATATCATGGCATAGATCTTAGTTAGTATATCATGGAAAAATTCATGAATTTTGAATTTATCATCATTAACTTGACTAAATAAATCATTTTCCCCATATACTCAAAATCAATCATAATCTTGTGTAGGCATTAATCCTAAAAAATTCTATAATTATGAAATCAAAATATCATCATTCCAACATCATAATCATCATTATTATTCATTCCAAATCATAATATAGCCATTTTGGAGCATTATTTACACATATTATATGTTATTTTCCCGAATGCTCTATCTTCGCTCCAAATTTTCGATGTTTAGGCATAATTCTAATTTGGCATGGTAACTACACTTGTTTTCTTATGCTTAGTAATTATCTAAACATGACTTTACCCTACTTAACACCCAAAAAAATTTGGGAAGAATTCACTTACCTCAAGTGGAGAACTCTCCTTCTACTTGGCTCTTTTTCTTTTTTCCCTTCTTTCTCCCTTTCTCTCTTGCTCAAAAATGTGGGGAATGAATTTCTCAAGCTAAGAATGCTTGGGATGGGTGTGAAATTCGTTCAAGGCACCCTCCCCTTTATATAGTGCTCCAAATTTCATGAAATTGCATTCTACCCCTTGAAATTTGGGCTTAATTATAAATATCTTTACTTAGGTCATTTCCACCACATTTCCAAGCAATTTCTTATTATCCTAGGTGGAAAATTTCTGGCCACAAGTTTCCATAGCTGATCTATCTATTAATTGCTTATTTTCATCAAACGTTGTGATCGATCTTGGCCGTTGATCATCAACAACTCATTCCATCTTGGCCCTTGATTCATTTCACACCTTTTGAGGTTTGAAAAAGGGCAAATGCAGCTCCTACCCACGTTCAAGGCTGCCCCTTTTTACTTATTTGGATTTTGCTTCATATTTCATTAATTACAATTTAATCCAAGTTGTTCATTAAGTGAAAAAGCAATCGATCTCAACCGTTGCTTTCCTCATGTTTTTCAAGCCTCCATATGTGCCCAAGCATATTAGATTTTCTAGGATTTAATGGATTATTTAATCCTTTAAAATATCATTTAATTTAATACTCATTAATCCACTTTTTCCAAAAGTCAAATCCACCTTTTTCAATCCTTAATCAACACTTGATCTTGGCCTTAAATTCATGACTTTTGATCTATCTTGAACTATCATCATATCTATCATAATATTTTTGTCATCCATAAAAAATTTCAACTTAATCCGATGCCCGAATTGCAAAATATGAATTTTTCTATGTTTTCTATACAAAAATCCATAAAAATCCGAAAATTAATATTTTAATCCAAAAAACATGTTTGTCCTTTAGTGGAAAGCTTCCCTTTTCGTCTTTTATGATTAAGTTAATCCATAGTGATTAACTTAACATATTCATTAATCCCACGTTTATTATTCACATTTACTATTCATCTGAATTAACATTCCATAATTAGTTATTTAATTTTCCAATTCCACATATTGCAAAAATATCATCAATATATTTCATATAAAGATTAATATATTACCTAGGATTTATAACTCTAGGGTTTCACACATGGTCATAAAATTGGGGTTTCACGATCCATAAAGTATATAAAAAGTTCTTCCATGAAAATTCCTTAGTACAATCCGATGGAATATCTCACATATACGTAGGGGTGCAAGTCGGTTCGGGTACCCCGGGTAGGGGTTTTTAAAAATGTTTACCCTACCCTATTTTAGATCGGGTCGGTCCGGAGCCTACCCTATCCAATTTTTTCAAGTGCGAGTCGGTTCTGGTTTGGTTCCAAATCAGTTCCTAAAAACGTCATGCATCCAAATTGGCTCCAAATACAGAAATACTATATTATGAAAAGAATCAATAAGTAGCACATTTCATGAGCTGCCAACTACAGTTAAATAACACATCTTATCCAATTCATGGCACCCATTTGGCATTATTTTCCGTAGAGTATAGTTATAGATCAAATTTCTTATCCACAGTCTAGAGCCACTTTGTTATTTTTATTTTTTAAAAAATAAGAATTCTCATGTCCATGCGATGCCCACGATTTGATTGAATAATGAATGGAACCATCTGTAATTCAATGGCATACTTCATAAGAGAACATGAACCACATTCAATAAGTAACTAAATAAAGATAGAACGAAAATAGCTCTCTTAGGGAATCAGTAAATGGGCTGGTTTTTTTAGCCCTTACAATCTTGAACGACTCATATGTGGGCCATGATATATATAGAGATGATCAAAATTCAATGCACCAAACAACCTGTATAAATATTTCTTACCAAAAGTAATTACCACTTTGGATGAAGGCATTAATAATATTAATTAGAAACAGAAAAGAAAATTGCTTGTTTTACCTGCAAAGACAATGAACATCAACCAGGACCACTAGATCTACCCATCGCTATCCACTAATCTACATCTGCAATATTACATTATGGCTGCTGGCTGGATATGTGGCCAAATATGCTCACAAGCTATCAGCAAATAAATTAACAAGATCGAAACAGGTAGTAGATAGTAATGCGGTTGTGCGCTATTAGCCGTCTTAGATCTGGCCAGCAGCATATATCTCCAATTTCGGATGATCGCAACTATGCTTAAAGTAAATGGATGGAAGAGATTGTCTCTTGTGGACATGATTAATCTCCAAAAGCAGGAATAATTACCTGAGCATGGATGGGGCGTTGTGCACAGGATGAGTTGTCTACGGTTCTACTTCTATGGCCTGTGTCAGAAAATGATACAGATAACATGGTTTGGAAGTTGGCCTGGAACGAAGAAAATGATATAGATTACAGATGGTTTGGTTTGGTTTGGAGGCCTGCGTCCGATGGATTGAAGTTGCAGATACTAACTCAGAGGAAGAGCATAGGGTAGCAGGAGGCAGGCAGGGAGGTTGAAGCTAGCAAGACTGCTGGAGGCAGGTAGGGATCGAGATCGCCATTGTCGATTGAATGTGAGGTATCGAGGCCGTGGCGAGGGGTTTGGTTTGTTTGGAAATGGGATTAGGGCCAGGGCACTAAGGGCAGCCACTGAATATAAGATATATATATTATATGCAATCCGGGTTAGTTCTGAGTACCCGTTTGGCGCCCCGAACCGAGGCGTCACATTTGTCCTTACTCCAAGATCTTGTTGATTGGTAAGTGTGAATCAGGATTGTT
>JAXCLR010010299.1:0-10967 GCA_035584095.1 Annona squamosa | reverse complement strand
TTGAGTAAGTTTTGGTTACTAACATGTTTGTGGAAATGATTAAAAGTTATAAATTTGAAGAATATGAAGCATGACAAGTCAAGTCGATTTCCAAGTCGACTCAGGCATTGACTTAGGCTAAGTTGATCCCCAAGTCGACTTCAGCAGTGACTTCAAGACGCCGTTTCCTTCCAGAGTTGAAATCAAGAATGAGAGGTGCCGAAGTCGCATCTCAAGTCGACTCCGCTAGCGACTTGAGGTGAAGTCGCATCCCAAGTCGACTCCGCTAGCGACTTGGAGGCGTCATTTCTGTCTAGAGTTGAAATCGAGAACAAGAGCTGCCGAAGTCGCATCCCAAGTCGACTCCGCATGCGACTTGGGTGAAGTCGCAGACCAAGTCGACTCAAGCTTCGACTTCAGTGCGGAACTTGTAGATCAAGACGATTCAATGCTAGATTCAAGTGAAGATGAAGGCCAAGACAACTCAGACACTCAAATGAAAATCAAATGGAGTCTAAAGCAAGCATAGTTGCATATTTTCATGAAGAATCGAGATCATACATTTAGACCTTCTTTATACACTCCAACACTCAAAGACTCAAGACTCAAGACATGGAGTCAAATGTGTTTAAGATAGAAGAACTATAAAGAGTCTTAAGTATAATCAAAAGAAGAACAACCAAACATGAAGAAATCCAAGCAAGCAATGCATTTCAATATTTAAGTACTCAAGAACTGAAGAAAATAAATCCAAGGAGTTCTATGTAAATAATCATACAGTGCTCCAAAGAGATATAAATCAAGAAAAAATAATCAATATCAAGAGAATTAAGTGATCAAAGTCATCGCTGAAGGTTTCAAGTTCATCAAGCAAACTGCCGAGTTGAAGTTGTATCCGAAGTCAACTCCACCTGCGACTTGGGTCAAGTCGAGAACCAAGTCGACCCAAATTGGAACTTGAAGAAGTTGCGACTTGGGTAAAATTGGACCCCAAGTCGACTCTACTTGCGACTTGGGTCGCAACGGTCAACAAATTTTTAAATGTTGGCGCATTAAATGCGCGCCACCGGCCTCCAAACATTCGGATTCCCTCCATAATTATAAAAGGCATTTAATATGAATGACGAGGGTAACTGAGAATTCATTGAATGTGCATAACTCTCATCTCTAAGAGCTTTAAGTGATCAAACCAACATTTAGAAGAAGAACTCTGCTTTCAAACTGCCAAGAGTTGATTGCTGAATCATTAAGTCTGCGTTACAAGTTCTTCTCAATGCCAAAACTTCTTCTACATAACAATAACATATAGAAACTCTCTTTTTCTTTTACTTGTTGTATTGAACTTGATTTAGTTTGGGTAACTAAGATCAAGTGTAAGCAAAGTAGTGTGTGATTGGAGTGGAACTTGTCACCTACTTGTGCTGTAGATTGTTGATGCCTGTAAAGCTAGAATCTAGAAGAGAGCAGTGATTCTAGTTATATTTGTGGAATACGATAGTGGAACCCAAGTCACAAGAGGTGTGAACTTGGAAGAGTGGAGTAGGGAGGTTGCCTGAACCACTATAAAATCTTGTGTGTTGATTTTTGTTTCTGCTCTCTACGGTATTGCTTTTCATTTTGTTTCTTCATAAAGGGAACTAAATTAATCTGGGGTAAAGTTTCTATTTAAGTTGAAAATTTTTAAATACCCAATTTACCCATCCCCTCTTGGATAATTGCCATTAACTCGGGACCAACTGTTTTCACTGCAGATCTATTAATGGGATAATGGCAGATTCATCAGGATATACAGGCCCTTCACACGCAGTTGAGAGCTTTGGCTTCTTTGTGCTCGTATCAATCCCACGCTTTGGCGGCCATAGGGAGAATCCCGCGTGTAGCCTTTTGTTTCTTTTTTCCATTTTTGTTGATGTTGGAGGAGTGGGGCTAGTGAATTGTATAGACTTTCCTTTTTGTTTTCATATGTATTGCCTTCTCCCTTTTTGAAATTTTTTTTGGGTAACCATGTACTCGAGAGATCTTCTTCCTGTAGTTTATAATGTATCTTTGGAAATGTCTTTCAAAATATAATGAAATGTTTTTCCTTGGTTATATCTTGATGTTTCCTCTCTTTGCTTTGACTTTAGACTTTATGAGATTCAAGGAGCCTGTGAGCTTATGCAATCAACACCACAATTCTCTCCAATGAATCTAGATTTTGAATGTCAAGCTGTTGAATTGCATTCCTTATTGCATGCTTCATGGATCTTCCGCCAAATCTTGCATTGTTGCTTCAAATGGATCAAAAGATGGTTTAGCAGTTGTGGATTGTTCCCAGCAGCAGTTCAGCAGCTGTGGATTGTTCTCATTTCCATGGAGAACCGTAGAGAAGTAGTTTCTAGATATCCTCGTTGTTTTGCTTCTGGATTTGCAACTGTCATACCATCACTTTTCGATGGTGAGCCCTTTTACAGGTAGAACCTCTTAACATGGTCGAAACTTACGATTTTAGCCTTTTTATCATCTCTAGATCTTGAAATAGCAAAAGCTTCGTTTGACAATACTTTGGTGATAATCTATGGGCTTTCTCAATTAAGCATAAACTTTCCTCTCTTATCCGAAGGGTGAACAAGTAGGATTCTCTTCATAACAAGGTGATTGGTGAAGAGCTTGCATTCTCTTTTCGTCAAGTAGATTTAGCTTTGATTGGTGTATTTGCACCCATTTGTTCATTTCCATTTCACTTTCCTTTGATATCCTCGAAGTTAGAATCTTTACTTCAATGGGTAGGACTGCTTCCATGTCATAGGATAAAGCATAAAGTGAGAACCTCGTAGCACTCCTGATAGAGGTTCGATATGGCCACAAAGCGTAAGATAACTTTTCCACTCAATCTCGATAATTCTTCACCCTTTTGCTAAGGATTTTGATTAGGGCCTTATTTACGGCCTCCACGGCTCCGTTAGCTTGAGGGCGGTAGAGACTTGATTTGTGGTGTTGTATTTTGCATTAGGCCAGAAAGTCTTGAACTTTCTTACTGATAAAGACCGTTCCATTGTCACTGATGATAGCTTGCGGGAGTCCAAACCTTGACAATATGTTCCCTTTTATGAATTGTATGACTTATACCACATTGATAGTAGGGAAAGATGTCGCTTTAACCCATTTAGTAAAATATTCTATTGCCACTAATATATATCCATGCCCTCCCGTGAACTTAGGGGCTATTTTACCAATTATATCTATTCTCCAAGTTGAGAAGGGTCATGGAGTAGATAGGTAGTGCAACTGTGCAAGTCTGATGTAGGTGAGTGTATCAAGTTTCTATACTCTTGGCATTTGAAACATCTCCACACGTATTCTGAGCAATCTTTTTCTATTAAGATTCAATAATAGCCTTAATGCATTATCTTTTTTACAATCATAATTCCATTCATATGTGCTCTGTAGTCCCCATCATGGATTGGGTCATGAACTCTTTTGTCTCTTGCCTGTCAACACAACATAAAAGCATTTGATCATGAGACCTCTTGCATAATATTGCCCCCTGTATTATATAGGTAGAGGCTAATCTTCTAATGGTTCTTCTATTCCGCGGGAGTGATGTGATCCTTGAATATTTGATGCTCCAAAAATTGATTTATGTCATGATACCATAGCTTTTCTTCTCCTTAGGTTTCTTTGGCTTCAGCCGTTACTTATAAGCAATATGCAGATTGTTGAGATGTCTGCACTATGATTTCTTGAGTTTCCTTCTTATATGGTATTTCAATCATAGATGTCAAGGTTGCTAATGCGTCCGCCCATTAGTTTTGAGCCCTTGGTGCGTAGGTAAAAGTGACTTCTTTGAATGAGTAAACTAAGTGAGACAATGCCGTATGGTAAGGTTTAGCTTTTTATCTCGAGTCTCCCATTCTCCATTGGATTGATTGATTACCAGCTGGGATTCTGTGAATCTCCATAGATTTAAAGTTTCATTGTCTCTAGCTTATAGGCTTCCTATACTCCAGCTATACAGGCTTCATATTCGGTCATATTGTTTGTGCACAGAAAAATCAATTTCTTTGATATCATGATCGAGGCTTGGTTAGGAGAACAAAGCATTACTCCTATCCCGTTGCATAAATCATTCCATGTATTATCAAAGTATACAGTCCAAGCATTGTTTTCCTCATTTTGCTCCACAAGAAGTATTTCTTTGTCCGAGAAGTCTTCTTGTAGTGGTTGGTAGTCTAAGAGCGCCTGTACGGCTAAATAATCTGCTACAACTTGTCCCTTGACTGCCTTTCTCGTGCATATATTATGTTAAACTCCATGATCAGTAGTTACCACCGGGCCAGTTTTCTCGTCAACACGATTTTTTGGCAGAAATACTTCAAAGGATCCATCTTGGAGATTAGTAGTATAGTTCGGGACATGATGTATTGCCTTAATTTCTGCATGGCCCATATTAAAGATAAGCATGCTTTTTCGATTTTTGGGTATTTGACTTCCGTTGGGATATACTTCCTACTTAGATAATATATAATTTGTTCCTTCCATCCCGATTCATCTAATTGTTTGACAATCTTCATTCCATTCTTTAGGAGAGTCCTTCCTTAGCAGCTTGAAAATTGGTTCACAAGTGGATGTCAAACGGGCTATGAACCGACTAATATTGTAGCTTGCCCAGAAATTCTCTTACTTATTTTTTCGGTCGTAGGAAGCGGCATGCTTAGGATCGCCTTGACTTTTTTTGGATCCACCTCTATTTCATTTTTACTAATGATAAATCTCAGCAAGCGCCCCTTTGGAGCACCAAAGACGCATTTTTGTGAATTGAGCCTTAATTAAATCTTTCCATTATGTTGAATAATTTCTCCAAATCTCTTAGATAATCCTCAAAGGTGTAGGACCGGACTATCATGTCGTCCACATAAACCTTCATTTCTTTATTCATCATGTCATGGAAGATCGTCGTCATGGTGCGTTGATACGTAGCTCCGGCGTTCTTCCAACAAAAAAAATTACTTCATAAAAGAATGTCCCCAAAGAGTAATGAAATAGGTCTTTTCTCTATCTTCTTCGACAATTTTGATTTGATTATATCCAGAGAATTCATCCATAAAAGAGAACCATGTATGACCCGCCGTGTTGTCTATTAGAGCATAGATATCTATTAGAGCATAGATATGAGGCAATGGAAAGTCGTCTATCGAGCTAGCTTTGTTGAGGTCTCTATAATCAATGCATATCCTGACTTTTCCATCCTTCTTAGGCACGAAAACAATATTAGCTAGCCATTGTGGATAGTGTGATATAACAAAAAATTCAACATTATATTGCTTGATCATTTCATCTCTTATTTTGGGTATCCACTCCGATTTGAGCCTCTTTAATTTTTGTTTCACTAGCTTGATATCGGCTTTTATTGAGAGTTGATGAGTAAACAAATTTTCATCAAGCCTGGGCATATTTTCGTAAGAGAAAGCGAAATTAACTAGTCGAGGCTTGAGAAAGGTGAGTATTTGATTTTTTTTCTTAGTGGATAAGCTCTTTCAAATACGAAGACACTTGGGTAGCTTCGAGGTTCACAAGTTGATGATCTCATAGTCCAAAGTTGCGTCTTTATTTTCATGTCTTTCTATGTTAGCGCGCAGCTCCTCATTAACTCCACTCTCTTCTGAGATTTCTAGCAATTCATGGGACTAGCAAATGCTGGCCCACATTTACGGCTCTGCCTGTTTCTTCTCTTTTGAACGAGCGTCGTATGCATGGTGTGATTTCTAAAGCTGAGTTTTGAACAAGTTGGTATAACATACTAGTTTTTGGCTTGTCTTTGCATAATAACGATTTTTTGTGTGGGTCATCATGAGTTATTATTAGGACTTCTGGAGCTTTAATGCTTCGGGTAGCACATACCCTGCACTTATGAACCGAGTTTCTTTATTTGTTTTCTTGAACTTGTCTTTCTCAGGCCTATATCCGAGACCTCATTTGTTTTTCTTTTATTGAGGATTGGGTAGCACCGTCTTTCCTCTATATTTGATGTTGAATCTTATTGCCTGCCTCTCAGCTGGGGGTATGACATAATGGAGCGATAGCTTTTGCTTTGCGAGGATATGATGGACTTCATGCATATCGTCTAGTTTGAAAGGGAGAGGATCCGAAGATTCATACATTTCAATAAGAGAAATCTCATGGTAGTTTTCAATATCTTTCGGGATGACGATCTTGGGGTCGTCTTTTATGACTATTAGCTTTCCCGTTGATATATACTTCAACTTTTGATGGAGAGATGACGGAATGGCTCCTGTTTGGTATAACTAATGTCTTCCCAATAACATGTTGAAAGATACCGAGATATTCAAGACTTGAAAATGAACGACCATAGTGTCAGGTCCCACTTGGATTTCAATGTCTAGTTCACCCAATACTATCTTTTGAGAATTATCAAAAGCTCTTACACAAAAGTCGCTGGGTCTCATTTGATCCGTAGGAATTCCAAGTCTCTTGATTATTCATAGTGAGCAAACATTAAGGCTTGTGCTGTTATCGATGGCTACCAAAGGGATCTTCAAATCTTTGTACCCGACTGTGATGCTTACTGAGTGTCCATGGTTATGCCCCTCCATTGGTAGCTCATTGTCGGTGAATGTGATGACGTTAGGAATCATTATTTGTCCGATCATATGAGCCACTACATCAGGAGTTACCTCCGTGGTTATGTGAGTCTCGTTCAACACTTTGGTGAAAGTCCTCCTATACTTTATTGAAGTACATAATAGCTCCTATATGGATATTTGAGCCGACAGGGACTTAAGTTGTGAAGTGATGTCGTATGATGGTTCTTTCTCCGAGTTGGTGATTATATTGCAAGTCGCTTCCCTTCGGTAAACTCGGCCATTAAGACAAATATTGCCTATCTCCGAGCATTGGGGATATTCCCATAGGACCCTGTGTGAGTCATTTGTTGGCTTTGGCTTAGCCGCCAACACCACTTGTTCTTAGTGAGTATAAGCGATCCTCAAATTATTCACGACCGGCAACATGAGGTGGTCTTAGTTGTACCCTTCTTGGGGCTTATAAACGTTTCGTGGAGTTGCTCATTGCAATATAATCGTTTCTTGCTTGGCTCGTTGTAGAGTGATCATATAGGCTTCATGACTCGATTTGGCGGGTACTCTTGCAACTTCGACAAAGTTTATAGTTGTTGTTTTTGGGTTCCTTGCCACTTCACACATAGGTAGAGGATTCTTAATTACGTCCTTATGAGTGTTTTGTGATATTTTAATTTTTCCCTTATCTATTAGGTTTTGAATGACATGCCTAAGGGTATAACATCTCTCAGTTGAGTGGCCTCTCCCTTGGTGATAGGTACAAAATTTATTTTCCCGATAGTTTTTAGGAAGGAGATTAGGTGAAAGTTTTAGAGCTAGAAGTGCAAGCATATTTTTTTGGATGAGCAGGTTAAGGATGTTGGTGTAGGATTGGGCGAGAAGTGTAAAATACCTATGTGCTTTTATTTGAAAAAGCTTAGTGGTGTGTCTATGGCATTTATATCTGGGGTTTTCAAAATGTTATCATTTTTAGGTTCTTGCTTCCTTCCAGTTGTGTTCCCTTGGTAAAGCCATAGAGAGATGGTGTCATATTTGATTCCCGCCTCCACTTAGTCCCCGGCTTAAAGGAGTTGGGTGAAGTTGACATAAGGGTGAGAGATGAGGTAACCCGAGATGCTCGAGTGAGTTGAGTTGATGATGATGGAGATTTGTTCGTCCAAAAGCAATGGATTCATCATCTTTGCCGCCAACACATGCCATCTAGCCCGTATTCTGATAATGTTTCATCCTTTTTTTTCTTTAGTGCTTCTAGATCAGCCCTTTTGAGAGCCATATTTAGCTTGTATGAGAAGTGATTAATGAAGGCCAAAGAAAACTACTCCCATGTCTTAATCAATCGGCAATCAAGTGATGTATACCACTTCAATGCGTCCTTCTTTAAGCTATGTTCGAATAGTCTTATTAAGACTTCTTCACTTTTTACCAAGGGGTATAGGATGCCACAAAAGGCCTTGAGATAAGCCCTTGGGCATGAGTCTCCTTCATACGCGGGTAGAGCCAGTATCTCGAACTTTTCAGCCAACTTAGTATCAGGGAATGAGCATAGATCTTCTATTTTGGCCTAGGGTAGGCCCTCCCCTTAATGTTGTCTAATTCGCTCCTTCATTTCTCTCAGTCGATTCTAGAGTTGCTTCTTGAGGTCTTAGATTTCATTACGGCCTTGCTCTAAAACCACTTCTTCTTATTTGTAATGATCATTCCTCGATTTGTGAGAGGATTATTGAGGTCCTCTGTCTTGCTCCATATTCGGGTTCTGGGAACAAAAAGATGGTGTAGCAGTATTCTGACCGCCTATTAGAGGTTGCCCCATGTTTGATAGGACTTTCTCTAACTTCTGCATCCTTTTGTCCATTGCCGCCCTATAAGCTTCGATGGACTGCTTGAACTAGTGATCCCAATCTTCGTAGTGTGAGGATTGCTCAAACTCCATCTTAGCTTGTAAAGCCCCAAGCTTAACAGTAAAATATTGTCCGCTTTTGGCCTCAGCCCTCATGATTTTGCCCCTCTGAGTTCACGCGCATCCCGTCCTTCCCCAAAAGATGTCTCGACAATGTAACTCCAGCGGCCTCCACTTATAGCCTAAGCTCTCTCCCTCTTCCTAACCAATGTGGGTATTACATTCACCCCCCGGGCTCCAGCGCCCTCATTGGAAACACCAGCAGGACATCAGGAGTCGGCTCTAATACCATTATGTAACACCCCAGCCCTTACTGTCGTAGGTATTGTCCGATTTGGGCTTCGCCCACATGGTTTTGTCCTTCTAGGTTCACACTCCCGTCTTTCTCCAAAAGGCGCATCAACAGTGTAACTCCAGCGGCCTCCCCTTATAGCCCAAGCTCCCTCCCTCTTCCTAACCAATGTGGGATATCATATTTATTTGTAATGCCCCAGGCCTAACAGTAAGGTATTATCCACTTTGGGCCTCGGCCCGTACGATTTTGCCCCTCTGGGTTCACGTGCATCCCGTCGTTCCCTAAAAGGCACCTCACTGAGGTACCTGGCGGCCTCCACTTATAGCCCAAGCTCCCCCCTCTTCCTAATCGATGTGGAAAATCTCACATCGGTTAGGAAGGGGGAGGGAGCGTGGGCTATAAGAGGAGGCCGTTGAAGTTATACTGTCCAGGCGCCTTTTGAGGAAGGGCGGGAGCATGAACCCAGAAGGTCAAAACTATGCGGGTGAGGCCCAAAGTGGACAATAGCTGCGATAGTAAGGGCCGAGGCGTTACAAATGGTATCAAAGCTGACTCCCGACCTCCAGCCGATGGTGTCCAACAAGGACGCTGGAGCCCCAAGGGGGGTGAATGTGATATCCCGCATCAATTAGGATGAGGGGGAGCCTGGGCCATAAGTGGAGACCGCCAGGTACCTTGGTGAGACACCTTTTAGGGAAGGATGGGATGCGTGTGAACCCAGAGGGACAAAATCGTGCGGCCGAGGCCCAAAACGAACAATACCTTACTGTTAGGCCTGGGACGTTACATAGCTGCTCTTGATCTGGTGAGAACAGGGCTTCGATTCGTAGATGACCTATTCTACCTTCAAGCAATGGAGAAAGCCTGAACAACTAATAATGATAGTTAGTATCTATAAACAGATAATAAGAAAGTCAATCTTTGGATGGATGCTTGCAAATGTAGGTCTTTTTTGCGTCTGTGCAGACTCTGTCCATTTTGGGTTTTACGCGTGAAAATGTTCAAGATTCGTAGGTTCTGTCTCCTTGGAGCACTTCTGGAAAAAGTGACCAGCTTCTCAGGTCAAGGAAAATTCGTAATTTTTATGTCAAATTTTTACTTAGTATTAATTGATTTTATGTTTACTGGAAGTCCTTCCTTTAGGTTCATTTTATGCGTGTGAACAGTTACAAGTCATTGTTCAGTAATTTTCTCCTTTACAAGTCCTTTCCAATTCATGAGTTGAACACCTCTAAACCTAAAAACTTCTCAGGTACAGGCACAATTTGAGCGTCTTTGTTTCAGAAACAATAGAAACACACTGCTGGAAGATGAAAATGCCTCTGAAACTTGCTATTCAGCGAGGGAGAAGCTCCGATCTTCAAGTTTCTGCCCTCCTTATGCCCGATGTAGGCTAGCAACGCCGTCTTCAACGGAGTCGCCAAGTTGTAGCACCCACCGCGAGCGTTACAATGGACTCGGATGGTTTTTCCTTGTCTTGAAAATATGAGTTGTGTCGGATAGGTTTGAGACTAAGGGTGCAACTCGGGTTGGGTTATACCGTGTTAGAGTGAACCCAAACCCTAATCCAACCAAATTTGAGTAAACCCAAACCCAAAACCTAAGAATTTAATCCGGGTTTAGACCTGGTTCGCATTGGTTTCGGTTTAGTTTTGGGTTAGAATTCGGGTTACTGATAAACTGTTTTTTTCCAAATTTAATTATAATCTACAAGAAAATTTTTGGACTATACATACTTGTGTTTATGAAGTCAAGACTCATGCTGAATTCTGTAACATCCTTTCAAAGAATTCTGCAATATCATACTGAATTTTGCAATATTTTTTGAATGAACTCTGCAAGTAATTTTTCAGCACCCTATAGACATAAATAAATGACAAATTAGTTATTTTTATGATTAGTTGGTCATTTTTATTTAATAACTAACGGAAATGACTCAAGTGTAGCAAATAGAAAATGAACATATCATACCAACTATTGTAGTTGAAACTAAACATTATCATACGAATTGGTGAAATTAAATTTAAACTGAATATTTATCATACAAATTGCTAAATAAAAATTGACCACTTGTCATACCAATAAACTTAAAATATGAATCAAATTTATACTACAATTTGAAATTCAAACTAACAAATTTTTCATACTAACAGAAAGTATAATATGAAATAGATTTATCATGCCAACTCAAATTTAAACATAATCCACATAATAGTTA
>JAXCLR010010298.1:0-10975 GCA_035584095.1 Annona squamosa | reverse complement strand
AACTGGTGAGGTTATATAGATCCACTTCTCTAGCGCTTCACGTTTAAGCAATAAGGTTGTCTTTTCTAGCATTTAAACGAATTTTTTCTTCAAAATTATTTCATGTTAAAATATTCCAGCCCAAATGACCAATAGAAACGGTATAAAAGTGAAAATTGAACTCAGACCGCTTCAAGCCATTTTTAAAATGAAAATTATAATTAAATATTAAGTAATGAAACATTTTTGAGACTAGATAAATGAAGGGGTACGATTATTTACGACCGGTCACAACTCGCACGAGTTGCGTCCAGCCAGAAAACTTTATTTTTCAATTATTTAAAATTTTTTTTATTACGCCCCGCCTACAGTTTTCGTCTATATCTGTTTTCAAATTTTAAAATAAAATATTAAATAAATTTCAAATTTTATAAAATTTGACGTGGTGGAAGCTATAGCCTTTAGGTGAGGCCAGCATATGCATAAAAAATTTTCAAAAAATAAAATAAAATAAAAATGAGTTGCTGCCGGCTGGAAATGATTGTACCCCATAAATGAATTGTGTAAAGAAACCTCAGAGGCGCTGAATCTTCAAATATCTTAGCCCAAATGCTAAATATAAATAACGTAAAAATGAACATGAAATTGTTCCCCACTTTTTTTTTTTTTTTTTTATAAGAAAAGGTAAGTTGAAGCCCACTTTAGAAGTAGGATCATGTTAAACTTTCAACTTTGGGCTCATTTTTATTACCAGATAGGCTTATCATTTGTGGAAATAAAATTTTTTTGATAATAAGGATAAAAATTTTAAGATTAAATATTTTTTGGATTTCTTTATGGATATACTCATTTGATTATTTTTAAAATGATGATATCGCTTAATATTTAATGCAAAAATATTAGTTAGCTTCCTGTATATTTCAAATATTTGTCAAACATAATTAGTAAAGATGGCGTTTTTGAAAACAATTGAGTATATTTAGATTTTTTTGTTAAATACAGTGGATATGTTAAGGATAAACCTTTATTTTTATTTGTTATTAGTGCATATTTACACGTAAATACTTTTATGTATGTTATTTTTATCGCAATCTGTAATGTTATATTATTATGTAATAAAATTTTTATTTCCTATGTTTATATTAAGGGTGCGTTTGTTTTTTATTAAAAATTTTCAACCGAAATTTTTTAATTTAAAACTTTTCACTTTCTATGGCTATCTTATTTTTAATTATTTTTTTTACATTTCTCTGTACAAACTACTGATGCTCTCTATATTCTCTATACTCTTTTATAGGTATCCCGATGAGATGACTATCTAGATTCCAAATAATATTTCATGGCCGATGGAAATTAACAACGCTTACGTAGACGTAAAATGATTTTTTAAAATGGTTACTATTTGAAATAGATGCCACAAATTCAGAAACCGTTACCGTGAATAGAAATATTTTATTTTTTTAATTCGCGTAAACGCGAAAAATTCTAGTATTTAAAATTAAAGCCTGATAAATTGACAGAAGAATGTGTTTGAACTTAATGGGTTTCAATACAATTTCATGAGCTAGCCTTTTTTCTGAACATCAACTAGCTTTATGTTAAATTCTATTAAAACTATGTTTTTTTAGAGTATAATGGGGTTTTAAACTATTTTTACTTATATTAAAGTCAAATTAAACGGAGTTCAATAAAATTCTGTTAAATTTATTAAATTCTAGAAAAATCCATTAAAATTTTTTAATATATATTATTTAATAAAAGTTCATTAAATTTTATCAAAGACTATTAAATTATATTTGACCAGATATACCTAATATTTATACTTGCATCCAATGGAAGTGCTTTTTTGGCATTCATCATCACGAAAAAAAACATGTGTTAAGGGGTAACCTGAAATTCAACTATTCAATTACCATTTTGAGTCAAATTTCTTTAACGCAACCCCATTGCGTATTCACGTAATCCGTATTCTACATGGATTTGGTCTATGTATTGAGCTCCTTCTCTGTATAAATTGAGAAATCGCTTTAGCGCGTAAGGTTTTTGATTTGTGAAGCTCTGTCAGGTACTCTTTTGTGAGGATTGGTTCTCTTTTATAATGATTAGTTTTGATAGTAATTTCTTATTGGCGTATTGAGTTTCAGTGTTTTTTCTTTTGATAATGTTTAATCTTTTTGAAATAAAAAATTAATCTTTTAGTCTCTGTTTGATAATGAATTTTCTCCTCATTTCCTTATAATTTTTTCTTTGAGAATTTTTCCATATAAATTTGCGTATGTTTTGTTTCTCTTACGTTGATAGAAAACAAGGAAAAACTCTCAGCACTTTCTTCACCTCTTTTATGTGAATTTACATCTTAATTATTTAAGAACTTTATTTTTCTCAATACCTATATTTTTCAATTACTATTTCTCATTTTTTAAGTGTATTTGATATTTGATGAAATTTTAAAAGAAATTTTTTCTTGAAAAGCTTTTGAGATGAGTAAGCATGATGTGATATAATTAGGATAATGATGAAAATTAAAGAAAATAAAGATAAAATAGATAATGTAACTGTATGAAAAGTTGCGAATAAATGATAAAAAGTATAGTAGTCGTGTGGAAATATATCAAGAAATATTTAGAAAATAAGATTTATAGTTATGGAGTAAAAGACGTTTCAAACGAAAAACACCAATAGAATATTTGATTAAACTTTTCCTTTAAAATTTATTAAATAAATTGAACTCTTTTGGAATCTATTAACTGATATTAACCTCTTGGAAAGCCCAGAAGCCCATGTAGAGTTTAATACAGTCTAATAAAATCCAATAATATTTAACGTTAAAGCCAATAAAACCACCAGAAATTTTCATACATCGATGTATGCACTTTTTCGTTAAATTCTATTAAACTTAATGATCTTCGTTATTAAAGTTAAATGGACTTTTATAAAGTTATACATGCACTTTTGGTTAAATTCTATTAACTTGTATTAAACTTAGAGAATAAATTGTATTAAACTTAAGTTATGTTTTCATAAAACCTCTCTTCTATGTAACTTTATTCATTTTTAATATTGGATTATTGATAGAAAATTTACTTTATCTATTGTATTTAATATCATTTATATTATTATGAAAATTCTTTTATTTTTTTAATATCATTGTATGTAAGCTCCATCTATAAATGTATAAAATCAACCGAGCAAAATTATTTAATATTTAAATATCAATTTTTAGTAACATTTTAGCATCTAAACAATCTAAAATATTATTACTATATGAATAAATGATCATATAAATTATTATTACATTCTGGTAAATATGTGAATAGACCTAAGCGTTTTATCCTAATTTACATATAAATATACATATTTCATCGGTCGTCAACATTTAAAAAATAAATAAAATTACATGAAATTACTTCTATGTACATGAAATTACTCAAACCTTAGACATGTTAGACCTTTAACAGGAATGCCAAAAACTTAACTAGGGCTAAGCCCCTGTTCACAGCACATGAATAAAACTTAATAATCATGAATTAGATCATATTAAAGTTCATTTAATTACATTTGAACAAACGCTACAATTGAAAACAAAACATCTACTCATTTTTTTCAAAACTTTCAAATATACTTTAGAGGTTTTCCAAATAGAAGAACGTGGACCTGTAAATATCTCACTTGTGCTAAGAACTACGGGATCCTACATTTAGAGCTTGTTTGAGAAGAGGTCAAAAAAATTTTGGTTTCATTCCACACATCTTTTAATAAGATTTTACATCTTGATTACCTATCTACTTTAATTTTTTATTATTATCTATACATGCAATCATTTTTCATGTATTGTCACACAATTAATATATTTATTTTATCTTTTTCTTTTAGCTTCTATCATCACTCACATCCTATGACATAATTCTCTTACATTATTAGATTTTCTTCGTGAATCTTTCTTCTCATATTTTAACCTTCTACTTGTGTTTGGTAATCCCTAAAAGAATTTGGTAAAATTGTTGACGGAAAAAGTTTGAAAATAGTGTAAAACTGATATGAAAAGTAGTGATATGGAAAAATGTATAGAAATGATTGAAAAATAAGATAGTTATATGAGAAAATGTCTGGACATGAATATAAAATATGCTAGTTGTGAAGGAAGAGTGTCTGAAAAAATTTTATGAAATTCTTTTTACTGAACACATTCTTAATATGCTCTAATTAGTGTGTTACAAATGTTATTTTTTGTTTTATGCAAGAAATATATGCCAAATTTGTGCATGACGTACTTTGTTTTTGCAAAAAAAACAAATACTAAATTTATTTTGTTATTCCAAAAAGACAAATAAAGGCAAGTTAATTGCGCTTTGCGGGTGTGGAGGTCGATCTTATTATTTTAACTTACAATCTAACCAATTGAAAAGTAAATCAAATAATAAGATAATTAAAGAATATGGCGTACCCAAACTTCCGTCTAGCAAAAAAAAAATCCCTACTTTCTTCATTTCACCCATTGGGTTGTGGAAAGACGACTTTTGTGGGCTGGAACTGATCGGGAAGGTAGATTTTGTATTCAGGAGGAAGCTAAGTGATGAATCAAGAAGAATGGAAGGTGAGAGGGAGGAAATGGCAAGGGAGAAGGAACCAATGCTGGTCGAGGAGCTCCAAACCCTAAAGATAACAAAATGTATGAGCATGAAGATTTCCCCAAAGGCAAAGAGTCACTATTATGTTCGGTTTTTGGCCATAAGAATACAAAAAGAAGAATTTTAAAGCCAATATGTGAAAGGTATGGAAGTTTTGGCATCAAAAGTTTGAGGACAACTATCTTTCACAAACCTAGGAGAAAATTTATACTTGGTGCAGTTCATTGGAGGATGACATGATGATGATTTTAAATGGGAGGCCCTGGCTTTTTGATAGAAATGTGGTGTTATTCACGGAGGGAAAGGGGTCCTTTAGACAGGAGGAGATTTCAATGGCTATGTCTCCATTCTAGATTCACATCCATGCCATTCCTTTTTTCATTGAGAAGGAACTGATGGGGAGGTTGATTGATATTCCTTTGAAAAATGTTTCAAGATAGTAGCGTTTGAAAATGGCTTGAAGGTAAAAGTAGAAATTGACGTCAGAAAATCTTGAGGAGAGGCCTCTTCATATAGGAAAAGAACTAGAAAAGAAAATGGCTACAATTCCAATACGAGAAATTACTAGTCTTTTGTTACTTATGTGAAAGGATGGGACACGCCTACAAGGAGTGCCCAAAGATTACTTAAGAAAAGATGAAACTGGCAGAAGCAAAACTACCCTATCGAAGCCATTTGCGAGTGGGTTTCAAACTGATGAGTCCGAAGGGAGGCAAGAAGGGGAGTTAATGGGTTGAGCCTAGAAGGTATATCTTAGCAGGGAAGGAGAAGTGGAACAATATAGCAAAAAACAAAAAACTGGTGTATCCATAGAAGAAAAGCAACACATGATTGAAAATGACAAAAGCAGCTAGGAGAGAAGAACCTTAGCAAAGATTTCAGGGAATTCGATGGGGTTGACAAGAAGAAACTAGGGAAGTGGGCTTCTATGCTAAGGAATTTCGAGGAGGGACGAAGGTAGTAGGGGAAAAAGGATTATCGAAGAGAGGAGTGGGTAAGGAGAATTGCCCCTTTTGGGGTCTTTATGAAGAAAACAACAAATAGATAGGTCAAGGGCCAGAAACCCAATGTGTTATTCCTAATAAAGATAAAAAGAAGCAAACAAGAAATGCGTATGATTAGAAGAAACTAAATTTCGACTACTATTTGGCAATAGACTGCGACGAAAGAAGAGGGGGCTGGCTCTTATATGGCAAAAAGATATAGATTCGAGTATTAAATCATATTCAAACAATCATATAGATGCTCATATTTTCGGGGATAGACAACCTAGGTGGAGGCTTACAAGATTCTATGGCAAGCCCAAAACATCAAGAAGTTTGGAAAGTTGGGAGCTAATGAGACGTCTAAAAATTTTGGATGAAACTCCTTGGGTGCTAATTGGGGATTTCAATAAAGTCAATGGGACCTTTGAGTTTATAAGTAGAAATTTTAGAAGTGAGAATCAGATGGGGGACTTCAGAGGGGCAATTGATTATTGCAAGTTGTAGGACTTGGGTTCTGTGGGTCATTCGGTGACATGGAGAAACAACAAAATAAGACATGATAGAGTTGAAGCATGATTGGATAGGGTGCTTGCAACAACGAACTGGCTAAACAGATGTCCTTTTGCTAAAGTCTACCATTCGTTGGTGGTAGCGTCTGATCATTTTTCCATTCTACTTCACCTAGACTCAAGAGAATAGAAGGGGCAAGTCCCTAGATAATTCAAGGATGAAATTTATTGGGCGAAATATAAGAAAGCAAGAGATTGTGCAGAGATTTTGGAAGGGGCTCTTCATGCGTTCTTAGACTCCCTTTTGGAAGGATTTCTTGGAAACTTTGGAAATGTGGTAGGGAGCTTTCAAAGTGGAATGCAAAACATTCTGCTTTGAGCAAACTAAAACTTCTTACTCCATCAGATGATAGGGATATGAAAATTAAAGATAAAGAAATAAAAAGTAACTCCCTATTGAGGGATGAAGAACTTTTGTGGAGGTAGAAATCCAAGATCAGCTTGATACAAAATGATAACAGAAATACAATGTATTTCCATAAAGTTGCGGCAGAAAGGAGATGAAACATAATAGAAATACTTGAAGATGAGGACAGTTGCTAATCTGAGGAACAAAAGGAGAAAGAGAATTTAGTTTGGAACTATTTGGACAGTCTATTTAAATCATATTTTCAAGGGGAAGTTAAAAGCATATCCAAGTGGGTCAAGAATAAAGTAATTGGGAATGATAAATCTTTGGAGAAAGAAGAAGTTTGGACCGCTCTAAAAGAAATGTACCCAATGAAAGCTCCCGGACCGGATGAGATGTCTGAAGAATTTATTCAAAAACATCGAGAGGTAGTTAGGGAGGAAATTGTATATGCATGCAGAAGTTTCATGGAATCACAACAAAGCAATGAACAACTTGAATGGTTAAAGGGGATAAACATGACCTCTATCATACTAATTTAAAAGAAAGTTCGAGCATCTAAGATCATGGATTTTCAACTAATTAGCAAGTGCAACATAATCTATAAGATCCTCTCAAAGGTTTTGGCAAACAAGATGAAGAAATGTTTAGATAGAATCATCTTTGGGGAACAGAGTGCTTTTGTGCCCTGGAGATTAATCATAGATAATATGATGTTGGCGTATGAGGCTATTCATAGCTAAGGAGTAAATTGAAGGGAGAAGAGAGGAAATGATTGTCAAACTTGACATGTCAAAGCATATGATGGAATGAAATTTTTTTTAAATTGATGGAAAGAATGAGATTCTATGGGAAGTAGATACAGTTGATTAAGTGTTGCATTACATTTGTTTCACATCGAATTGTGGTAAATGGTGACCAAATTGACTTGATCAAGCATCATAGAGGATTGAGAAAGGGAGATCTCCTAGCTCCATACTTATTCTTATAGTGCCTGGAAGGTTAATCATCCCATATCAAGGCAACTCATGAAGGTGGACACCTACATGACATCAAATTGGGCAGGAATGGACCTATACTAGCACATTCATTTTTTGCAGATGATATTCTACTATTCCTTCGTGCAAATGCAGATGAAGTGGACTGTCTCATATTATGGTAATATGAGACAGCTTTAGGACAGAAAGTTAATGTGGGAAAACTTCCATCCTATTTAGTAGCAACACAAGGATTGATACCGGGTCTATGATGAAGAATAGTTTGAGTTCAGTAGGCCACCTTCTTCCCCTCTACTTGGGGTTGCCTATATGGACAGGTAGAAACATAACACGATTACTTCAGTAATTAAAGGAAAAGCTCTATAAGAAGGTTTGGGGCTAGCAGACTAAATTGATTTCAAGTGGAGGAAAGGAACTCTTTAGTAAAGCAATTGCCCAAGCTGTGTCGAGCTACGCCAAGCTATGCAATGAATGTTTTCATTCTCCTAAAGAGAATATGCAAATATCTTAACTCCATAGCTAGTAGATTTTGGTGGGGGGATAAGAAAGGAAAAAGAAAGATCATTTGGATTGCTTGGGGGAAGATGTCAAACCCAAGGAAGAGGGAGGGATGAGTTTTAGGGACCTCAGAGACTTCAACACTACAATGGTGGCAAAACAAGTATGGAGATTATTAACTAATCCTTCTTCTTTATGCTATAGGTCCTAAAAGCAAAATACTTCAAAGATGGAAATCTCTGGGATTGCAAGGCTGTTAATGGTTGTTCATACACTTAGAGAAGCTTGATGCCAACGTTGCCCTTGGTTAAAGTTGGGAGCAAATGGTGTACAGGCAATGGGTGAAAGATATTCAAAGATAACTGGGCTATGGGAGAAATCAGGGCAGCCGAGCCCCTTCCTAGGGGACTAATTGAAGACTCAAGAGTGAAGAATTGATTGACAAAGAGAACATATGCTAGAAGGAAGCGATGATAAAAATGATAATAGAAGAAGATGGATGGCTAAAGATAAAGTACATTCAATTCCAAGAGGACAAGAATTTAACTGGATATGATGGGCAAAAGATCAAAAGGGCATATTCATAATGAAGTTACCATATCGTTTGGCTAGAGAAAGGAGAGCTAACAATGAGGAAGGGATGAGGCAGTCAAATGCCATTGTATATCAAGTGGAAGACAAAATGGTGGGTAGTCAAATGCTTAAGGCTTGAGGAATCGAAGTTGATTTGGAAGATGCAGGTACCAAGGAATACTCAAATTTTTGATTGGTGCCTAATAACTTATACTTTACTAACCAAAGCTAATATGCAAAAAAAGGTATTCTAATAGATATTGTTTGTAGTATGCGTAAAAAGGCAAGAATCATAGGAAGATGCTTTCCATCTTTTCTAAAAGTACAATAAGTTGGATGAAATCCAGGAATGGGATAAATTGGCAAATTTGAGGAGACAAAATTTCAGCACTATAAAGGAGATCATAGACAAGCTAACAAGTAAAGTAGATATAAATCTGTTTAAGATTTGTTAACCCTGTTCATTACTCTTTGTTAGAAAATTTGGTTTCAAAGGAACAAAGGAAGGACGGAAGGACACATGTAGAGTCTATAAGGGGTCTTAAATTAGTGTTACATCTACATCCACCAATTTACATCATCAAATGTTATCAAAAATAGAAGATTGAACCTAGAGGAAAGCCATACAAGATGGAGAAGAGCAGACAAAAGTGTTTTTAAGTTGAATGTGATTTTGGTTGGGATGAGGAGGAAAATAAAATGGGATAAGGTGCTGTAGTTAGAATCTGGAATGGAGATTTCATGGGAGCCGAGTGCTGGATAGCTTGAGGTACTATCAACCCTCTATAAGGTGAAGTAAAAGTTGTTTGGTTTGGTCTAAAATAGCTAAAAGATTCTAGTTTAAAGAGATAATGATCTCAAACTTGAGGCTCTTCATTAATGAGATAAAGAGCTTCCGTTCTTTTTTTTTTTTGTGAGTCTTTAGCTTTTGTTCATGCGCTGAAAAGTGGCAATGATGTAGCTCATTCCATTGCCAAGTTTGCTAAGAACCGTGAGGAACCAGAAATGACTTGGTGGGAAATCCCTCTGATTTTACTGTAAATCTCCTATCACCAGACTTGTAAATTTTGATTTTTTTGATACTCCCTCTACTAGATTTTTATGGTTGAGGAGTCTTTGTTTTTTGTGGGAAACATTTCTTTCACTCAAAAAAGAACATAGCGTACCTGGAAGTAACACTAATGCAACAAATGAACTACTATCTTTCCATAATCTGCAATAAAGAGAAACTACTAATTAAACAATGCATTTCTCCCATGAAATTGGGTGCAATCTATTAGATTTCACTTTTTTTAATTTTCTTTTTAAGATCCAAATGGTGCATTGTTTATAAAACTATTTACCTTTAAAATAAAAAAATAAATTTAAGGCCAAATTTCATATCCATTCATGAATCTTATCAATAATTCCTTTAATACTTATGAACTTTTAAAATTTCAAGTATATTTATGTCTTTTGTCTAAAATAGGGATATGTTAAATGGGCAATTAACTATCGGCGAAATGACAAATATATCCAAATCCTAATTATAATTCTACAGCTATAAATTCACATTAAATGTATTTGCAGTGCTTTATTACTATAGAACTATAGATTATTTAAATATGAATTTTTTTCTTTGAGCAAACCAACTCTAAGTTACATCAAAACTTGGGCATGTTTGTCATTTTACAAGAGGGCTAATGACTCTTTTAACAAATCTCTAACAACTTATATGAATCAAAATTTTAGACAAACTACATGAGTATATTTCAAAATTTTAAAACTTCATGTATAAGTAGAATTATGAGTAAAACTTATGGGTATATATGTAACTTGCCCTAGATTTAATTGAAAATTTTTGTAATATATAATGTTAAAAATGTAAATTAAAAAGAACCTCATTCATTTGCACTAGGTTAGATTATACAAATTTGCTTTAAATAATTTTTCATTTCATACAAATATTCATACGGGATAACCGTATAACACAATGCAAGTTTTCACCTTTCAAAAAAAAATTTCAAAAATGAGAATCCACAAGGACGTAGTTTCACCGAAGAAAAATCCATTAAGTAGATTCCATAAATGCATGAAGCGGCAAGCAAATTAATTAAATAATTTCTCCGATCAACCTAACTTTCGAATAAAAATAATGGCTTAAGAAAGAAAAGGAAAAATTAGCGAATAGAGAACGTACCATGGGAGTAGAATTGAAATGAAAAAAAGAACTTCTCAGGATATTCTGATCCTTCAGCAGCAGCAAGCTTGGACTAGTGATGTAAAGAAGAGAAAAAAATCTTACGCCATGCATACACCAGGCAATAAATAATAAGAAAGAAGACTAGAAGATGAGACGGGCAAGCTACATTTCTCGGATGGATTGGGAGAAATAATGAGTGAATTGCTGATGAGC
>JAXCLR010010297.1:0-10976 GCA_035584095.1 Annona squamosa | reverse complement strand
ATACATATCTAAAAATGATAAAACTTGGTTTATAGATTAAATATAACTAGATTAACATATTTATAAAAATATTTTTCAAAAAAAAATTAAAAAAATATATTTTTTGACAGGTCGAAAATGACCGAATTTCCGACCGGTCGTAAAAGATCATTCGGCCACTAAAATATCGATTATCAAAAAATCCCCACCATGATTACAGGAGTCAAATCTTTTTTTAATTTTTATTAGTATTTATTTACATCACATATATTATAATGAATTTTTAAAATAAAGCAAATCATCAAAATGCGGATTCAAACTCTAGACTACCCCCATGTGGTTGAGTTGAGGTGCACTTGTATGCGCCCGGGTACATACAACTTTTTATTTTTTTAAAAATGTTTTTAGACAACTATTAATCTAAGTGTATTTAACATGCGCATCAATTTCAAAAAAAATTATATATTTTTTGATTTTTTAAAAATAAGTGGCATTTTAGTAATTTTAAATTACTAAAAATATCACTAATTTTTAAAAATCTAAAAAAAATCTAAAAATCTCCATAAATGTAAAATTTAATATATATATATATATGTTAAATACACTGATTAACAACTTCATGAAAAAAATTTTAAAAAAATTTAAAAAATAGTTGCAGTACATTTAGGTGAATTGAGACTGAGTGCATACGATTGCACGTTGGTTGAGTCATGGGCTTTTTAAACCTTTACGATTGACTATAAAATTCATTTCATCATTTATTTAACTATTAGACTAAGTTTTATTCAAATAAAAATGTTATATATTTACGTATAAATTATGTAGATATTTAAATTTATTTCATATGCATTAGAATATAATAATATTTTATTGAATTATTTATTCACATAATAATACTATTTTAAAGGGTTTAAATGTCAAAAATTCAACTTTAATATTGTATTTTCTTGTAATTTTTGCAACATTTAGGGGATATATTCCACTTATTTTCTTTTTTATAATTGATTTAATAATATTATTTAAAATTATTTTAATCAAAAGTTTATGTAGGTGACATGAGATATTGACTTTAACACATTTATATTCACTTTAAAATGATACTTATTTATGGCCACTAATATCTATCTTTCAATCAAATAAATATATTCTTAATTAAATATAATAATTTGAATTTTTTATGAGTATCTATATGTTGCAATCATCTCAACCTTAGTATTAAAATTATGTGCTGAGACATTCTTTTTATAATTCCTAACAATATTCTACATATATCTACCGGTATTTTTATTTTTTCCAACAATACTTCTTAATTTATTTAAACGGGTGAACGCTCTTACAAACCCAGAAAAACGAATGCCACCACCACTATCGCTTGGACACCCAGCGTCACCGGGTAATCCTGATACCACAGAGCAGGCAGATATCGTAAGTCGAATTGATCTCATCGAATGGTGCAAATAGAGTCCACCTGAATGGGTTAATCATTTGCTTAAAATGAACACTACCATTGAAGGCTTAAGCTAATAATGGCAATTGAATTATTGTCACAAAAAAAATATAGCAATTGAGAAAAATGACTAGTACAGTTGGGCACTTGGGCTTGATGGAGCGTCGATGTAACACTGTTTTTGAGTCATTTATTTTGTTTGAAATTATTTATTTTCTTACCATACTTGTAACATACCGGTCCAGAAAAGTGATCCTAGTTGTGTATTTAATGCAATTTTCCAAGATCAATTACACATTTATGGCAAAATTAATTATTATAATTTCATAAAAATTTTAATATTCTACTTTCTATGTTCCCCTTATTATATCAAAGCATAAAGAAAAAAATTTCATAAGTCTCATTCTTAATACATGCCTTTGAAATAAATAAATAAAATTAAATATCATTGAAAATCTTCACGTAAATCCAAAACACTAATGTCTCACTTGATTTGGTACATTTATAAAAATAATGGGTTAGTCCCAACATGACTAGTAAGTAAAAAAATTTGAAAATGAATAATGTCTCAATTAGAATTTAATTAAATGATAAAAATAATTATTTAATTTAATATCTCAAAAATTAGGCCTCAAATGCAAAATCATATCCTTCCATTGGGTCTAGAAGTATCAAAAATATAGAAATGGACTATTTGATCATTCAAATCGGAATTCAAATGATTAAATCATAATAAAATGAAATAAATAGCCCACGTTGAGCCATATCATCATAGCCTTTAATGCAGGTAGCCTCCACCGGGACTTTTCTTACTTAGTGCTTATTACTGTAATGGGTTACACATACCTGGATATCAGAAACATCAAAAATATATTAAACGAATTAAAGCATCAAAAGCAACCAAAAAAATTCGTTACAAATACCCCATTCCATCTCAGGCCGGATTCTCTCTTACGCAATTTTTTTTTTTTTTTTTTTCCCAGTCATTTGTCGTTTGCGCTGTATACATTCTTTTCTTCCTGGGTCAGAGACTTTGACTCACGCATATACATATTCTTATATATGCCGCAAGTAGCCCACATAATTTCAATATTTATATATAGTGCATATCAAGTTCACATCAATGCATTTATAAAAATAAAATGCGTGATAAAATACAACAATCTTAATGCATATATTTTATGCATGAAATTTGGGCATATTTATTTGCACAATTTCACATTTTAAAACTTAAGATTATAAAATTTAAAATGTCAAGCATGCCATAAAAATTATAATATGCTTTATACATAATAATTGTATAAAAATAATTATAACATTGAACTTAAATTAATTTTTACATAAAATTTCACTTAACTTTAAAGAAAATAAATTTCATCCTTCCACCACAGGATAAGAAGATAAGAATAAGATAAAATATATTTTAAAATTAGATTCTATCTTAACAAATCTTATCTAGGATAATTATTATCTCATCATATCTTATCCTCTGGAGAGATAGAGATAAAATTTATTTCAAAATTAAATTATATCTTAACCACTTTATTTAGGAGAGTTCTTATTTCATCCTGTCTTGTGGGGCCCACATGTATGGGGAGGTAAAATTGCAAAATTAATTATTATTTTTTCAATATTTTACAATACTAAAAGTCATTTACATTAGTAAGAAAACAAATGATTGATTTACATTAACTTTTAGGTTGCCATCTTGTTCATAACCTTGTTGCTTGGCATTCTGTTGGTGCAGGTTCGATCGGCAAATGGGGCAGAGTAGATTGCCTCCTCAATTTGTAAAAATGGCTCGAGACTTTAATAGATATTGGGAAAAGTGTGAATATACCAATCAAAAATCATTTACATTAAAATTTATATTCCTAGTTAAAATGTATAATCATTAATTTTTGAAAATTGTATAGTATATATATTACTATACAAAAAAAAGTTTTAAATAGATTTGATTTTTAGAACAATAAACAAATGTATATTAATAAAAAAAATAAATGGTTGTGATTTAGAAAAAATTAAATATAAAAAAAGTCCATGCAGATCACAGTACATATTTTGCACTATCAATTAATGGGCTCAAATTACGAGGTTACGTACAAAATTTGAGTATCATATCTCCCATGCCTAGACACATAAATATAAAATGCGGTGTCTGGCCAAGCATCCCATATGTTCAAGACTCTGAATTGTCATTTCATAAGATTATGGAAAGCTAAAAATTCTAATTCATGCGATTTAGTCTAAAAAGAGGTATTTTTATTTTCTTTAACGTGACATATGGATTGCGTCCTGCTTGTCCAATCGCCGGGACAAACGAAGCCGCCTAATGTTGAAGTAGATGACCCACGTACGTATTTCAATATATGTACTAAAGTTAGATATCCCAAGTACGTATACGTAAGAAGAACCTTTCACGTTTTACAACCTGGCGATGTGATCATTATGTAACTGGTTAGATTGTTGTGAGGGGTTTATATTGTCTCTAAGAAAATAAAGACCAATATTTTAATTACATTTTATGTTTATCATTAATTAGAATATATGCCTTAATTTTCCAAGCCCCCCATAGAAGAATGTTTGCTTAAAATGCGAGTCTTCTAGATTAGTTTCGAAGAATTTTGTTTTCGATGTTTTAATTAATTTTTAAAAATTTACTAGAACTAATTATCAACTGCTTGGAATTTCGTTTAGAAATAATTTCAAATATTAATGTGTTTGAAATTTAATTAAATTCTTATGTATGGTAATCGTTTGTAATGATCCACAATGTATAAAGAATAAACTAATAAATTTTTTACCGGTTAATTATCTTTGTATCCTTTTGAAAAATAAATAAAGACAAATGTCATATTTTTTGGGTGGACTACAATTAAAAATTTTAAGAAAATAGTGGAACCATTTTACACTAGTTACAAATTTACAATATGTATAGCTTTTGGACGGGAGAAACGTAATGACTAGGTAAGAGTAACAATTCAATGCAATCGTCTATCAAAAAAAAAAACAATTCAATGCAATCTAGAAGCATTGATCCCTTTTTTCTAAATTTAAATATTTAAAAATCTAACAATTTATTATGTTCAATACATCTTGTATTAATTAACCATGCTGCCAAAAATAATTTTTACAAGAAACTTATATTTTGTAAAAAGCATAGAGTAAATATACAGCCGTTAAATTTTTTAAAAAGTATATACAGTATAGTATATAAAATTTGAATATATGCAAATTTTAAAATCTTAAATAAATACACATAAATACATATGGATAAATATGATAAATTATTTAGACTTTAAAAAATTTTAAATTTAAAAAATAAGGGGTTGCATGGAGGCTTCATGCAAACCGGATGACTTGAATCATTATTCATTAAGTATAGCCATGATACGTATATTTAATTTTTTTTATGAGGTTATTCTAGGCAATCCCATCTATTTTTGTTACTTGATGAATAATGAAAAATTTACCTCATCTATTATATTTAGAATTATTTATATTTCCATGAAAAACTATCATTTGTTTAATATTATTGTTCATTATCTTCATCCACAAATATATAAGAGCAATACAATAAAATAGTCAAATACTAAAGCTGTATTTTTGACATCTAAATTGTCTAAAATATCAATACTATATGCATAATTAATTTTATAAAATATTGAAACATTTTAATTTATATGTGAATGAATCTATATTTTTTATAATTTAGACATGAGTATATATTTTAAGCAAATGGGTCCTTATGCAAATCTTTGATTTGGTTCAAACACAATCTTTTAGCTAAATAAATGATGCTAATATAATAAATAAAATAAATTTCCTACTCCTACAAATTATCAAAGTATAAAAAAAGAATAAGATTTCATGACACTTTATATTTGGTAAGGTACAAAAAATATAAAGTTAAAACTTTTTCAGTTTAAAACTTTTTACTCTCCATAATTATTATATTTTTTAATCGTTTTTCACATATTCCTATACAACTACTCTCCTTTCCAATCGTTTCTGCGCTATTACTTATATGACTAACCTATCTATTTTAACTTTATTCTCTTTATTTCTCATCATTTCGTATTATTTTAACAACTTTTATATCAAAAATTTTTCATACCTCCCAAACACACCATTAAGGTGGTTAGATCGGCTCACAAACTTGTAGTAAATGCTAGTTTAGGGGATATTTAGGCCATGGACCATGCAAGGTACCAAACTACCAATGGCGTAGTTATCAAGATCGTCAACACCTGCTTCGGTGCTTCCCACCTGCTTTCTTCCAAATTTCTGTTGGAAAAAAGATAGAAATAGTCAACACCTGCGTAGGAAGGTTGTTGACATCTGTGAATGTGCTGAGGCTAGAAAAAAAGAAAAAGTAAAAACTTATGTGCTTTTTAGCCCAAATTCTCTCAGTTGGGTAAGGCCGAACATGGCCACCATAGCCACCATTCTATTACAATAGCGGATGAATGAGTAATAGGATGAAATGGGAAAGAAGAACACACACGTGATAGTCCTAGACAAAACTTGTACAGGGATTTAAATGATGGGATGTGCCACTTTCTGCTCTCTACGCTACGTACGTCCAAATCACGTGCAAGAACAAAGGCAGAAAAAACCCTGTTCTATAACAAATCTAACTTGGCTCAATCGTACGGCTTGTGCATTCTTGAGCCAAGGTGATCACGAGGTGGGTCACGGGTTCAAGTCATGGGGAAACAGCCCATGTATGTTGACATTCTTGCTCAGATTCTGCAATGTTCGGGAGCTCTATTCACTATTTATTATTGTAATGAGAATGTTCAAAAAGTGCTCTTGAGAACGTGGGAAGTCTGGCAAGTTACTGAATACTTTTCTTTTAAGATATGTTCTTAGACAAGAGAAACAAACAATGCTTCGTCTTGAATGCAAGGAAACTACAGTTATACAGCCCACCCAACAATCCTTTTGATCGAGGCGAGTTCCATCCAGGCTTCACACGTGGGATAGCTAACTGCTTGATTCCTGTCTCATCCAAATTAATCACGGCTAGCTCTATGCATGATGTGAAACCATCTCCTGGCCACCCAACCCGCCTGTTTTTAAAATGGGGTTAGCAGGTGGCATGAGGAGCACAATCAATGTCATGATACCCCTATTGCTGCTGCACTGTTTCTTCTTCATGCTCGAGCTCACCTTTTCAAATAGATATAAAGCTTTATGCTGTACAAAGTGAGATGTGCAGAAAACCATGTGTTTTGCTTTTTTGTCTTAAGCTATTAGTTAACACTGTGTCATTGTAGTAGCGCCATGTAATCATAACTGTGATGGTGTAATGGACTCTTCTAGAGTCTGATGTTCACCAGATTCCTAGAAATAGAGATTTAATTCTTGAACTCTTGCTGTCTTTTGCCATTGAAATTGCATTTTTGAATGGATTTTTAGATGGGTATTATTTCTGATTTTCAGGTCTGTTTGCGAACCTGTCAACAATGGGACACCACCCATGTCAGACCCTGGAGTGCAATTGCAGATAGATGAAAAATATGTAAAATTTCCCTACCTGTGTATCTGATTTACCACAAGAATTTCGAAAAGTAAAATAATCTTTTCATTCAGAATCCCATTAAGACCCATTAAGACCCATTAAGACCTAGTAATTAACAAGCTTTTGCAAACGGTTGAACGTTTCTCTTCTTTTCATGAGACATTTCCATGACTCGAAACTGGTGATCCAACATGGAGTGCAGGTGGTGATCGACAATGGCATCTTCCAACTAAACTTGTCGAAGCCGGAGGGGATTGTGACTGGTATATGTTACAATGGCATCAACAACTTGCTGGAAGTTCGGAATGAAGAGACGAACAGAGGTTATTGGGATTGCAACTGGAACCAGCAGCAAAATGTCCCCGGCATCTCTGAAAGGTGAGCTCCCTCCCTCATACACAGGATTAGGGTCCTCCGCAGATGTCTCCCACGACCAATTGTTTGAATTGGATCATGAACTTGGAATCAGTTCTTTGCTCTTAGATGATCTATGACGCACATTTCGAATTCACTTTCTTTCAGATTTTTCTGTACTCAAAATGATTTTGCTGGTTTTTTCAGCAAGACCAAAATGTGGGTTCTGAATCCTGCTCAAATACTGTGCCTTTTTTCTGCTTCGAATTGCAGGCTCGTGGGGAGCAGTTTTCAGGTCATACTAGAAGATGACAACCAGGTGGAAGTGTCTTTCTTGAAGACATGGGATCCATCTCTCCAAGGGACTAGTGTACCGCTTAACGTAGACAAGAGGTGCACAAAATCCTAACATCTACTTATTTAATTTAATTGGAACTTTCGATATATAATCTAACTCATCCTTGAGAATCTTCAGCCAAACCTACCATGTATTCTTCTCAACTTTGGGCCATCTGATTTACTCCCATCTCAGGCCGGTTGGTTTGCAGGAAGTGCAGAAATCATGACTTGTGAATGTATGCATGCAGATTTGTTGTGCTACGTGGGTCCTCTGGTTTCTACTCGTATGCTATTTTTGAGCATCAGGAAGGGTGGCCTGGTTTCAGTCTCCACGAAGCTCGGATTGTTTTCAAGCTTAGGAAGGACAAGTAAACTATCATCTCTTTCTTTCTCAGCTCTATAATTAGTTTTTTGCATAGTCTTTCGCGTGAATGTATGAAAACCCGACACGTTTTGCTTTATCAATGGTGATTTTATAGGTTTCATTACATGGCGATATCAGATAATCGTCAGAGATTAATGCCCTTGCCTGATGATCGGGACCCACCACGGGGCAAACCCTTAGAACTCAAAGAAGCTGTGCTTTTGGTGGACCCAATTGAGCGAGAATTTAAAGGAGAGGTCAGTGCAGAAATTCCATTTTTTGTCTCATCCAAACCGTTCTTTGATCGATAACCATTTGCGATGTTAAGTTCTTGATAAGTGGGCAGTTGGTTGGTGTGTTTGACCGGTGAGATCACGCTCAGGTGGATGACAAGTACCAGTATTCAGCAGAGAACAGAGATATCAAGGTTCATGGCTGGATCTCCTGCAATGCTGCTGTGGGCTTCTGGCAGATCACCCCAAGCAACGAGTTCAGGACTGGTGGCCCTGTGAAGCAGGACCTCACCTCCCATGTGGGGCCCATCACCCTTTCTGTAAGGCCGAAAACACCCCTCCTGAATGGCCCCCACTTGCAAGTGGGCGCCGCATCTAACATTGCCTACGCATGGTCAAGATGCTTCACCAAAAAAAAAAGAGACTTAACATGGATTTAAACCATATCATCAGCAGTTCGAGCTGACCATGTCAGATGTCGCTCTGATACCATGTTAGACATGCTTGTTTTAATAACATTTATAAGCCCAAGACATTCATTTGCACTACTATAGTCGTCCAACATTAATCAATTCGGGCTCATGGAATTCAGATGTTTGTGAGTGATCACTACGCAAGAATAGACCTGGTGCCCAACTTCACCAACGGTGAGCCGTGGAAGAAAGTTTTTGGCCCTGTCTTCATGTATCTCAATTCGGTGAAGGCTGAAGACGATCCTCGCGATCTATGGGAGGATGCCAAAGCACAGGTCAGGATTCACAGATGATGGTGATGTGTGCATATGTTTGCATCATTCTTCAAGAAAACATTAACTTATTTTTTCTCATACTTGGATGGATTATGTGGATCTATGTATGTAGAATTAATGCAGTCATCAATTTTGTGCTACCTAGATGCAAATTGAAATTGAAAGCTGGCCATACACTTTCCCAGTTTCAGAGGATTTCCCCACGTCGGATCAGCGTGGTTCTATTTCTGGGAGGTTACTGGTCAACGACTGGTATGGAACTTCCGCTGCTGTTTGAGAGGATAACTCATATACATTGAATTTCCCCCATGGATGGATAATAGATGCCAATTTGCCAGTCCATTCTACTGTGTTTTCTGTCCAGATTTCTGAACTTTTTTTTTAGGGAAAAAAAAACATGTCCACGTTTGCACCAGAGCTTCATGTTGCTAGTGCAGATTACACTGATTAGTTGAAGAAAAAGTTTTAGGTGACAACGATAACTGGCATTATTGACTGCAGTGCTTTCTTAGGTATGTTAGTGATGATTGTATCCCTGCCGATTCTGCAAATGTGGGATTGGCTTTGCCTGGAGCTGTTGGATCATGGCAAAGAGAATGCAAGGTATATTAGGAAAATAATGCATCCTGTTTTGAGTGCTCTAATGAATTAATTTGATTTTTCTATCTTACGTCCATGATGGCTGTACCTTAGGGCTACCAGTTTTGGACCGAAGCCGATGCTGATGGGTACTTCACCATCCAAAACATCCGGACTGGCGACTACAATCTCTATGCATTTGTAACTGGCTTTATAGGAGATTACAAAAATGACACAATCATTACTGTTACTGAAGGTCAACATCTTCTCTGGCAACCATTGCATAACTAAAATTTCCAGTCTTCTGACCCTTGTGCTTAAAGTGCCTTCCAAAACTCAGGCCACCTCGAAATGTGGACCAAGATACATAAAATCATTCTTTTTAACATCTTAGAACCACGTGAACGTTGGGGCTCAATTGAAAATTGCATCAACCTAGGGAGAAATGGATTGCCATGTAGTCCTACTTGAGCCTATTTGATGTTTTCATGAATTTTAAACATTCAACTCAACATGAATGTTGGGGCTCAATTGAAAATTGCATCAACCTAAGGAGAAATGGATTGCCATGTAGTCCTACTTGAGCCTATTTGATGTTTTCATGAATTTTAAAAACTCAATTCAGGTTCTGTTATTGACTTGGGTGATCTGGTATTTGAGCCACCAAGAGATGGTCCTACACTGTGGGAGATAGGCTTCCCTGATCGTTCTGCGGCTGAATTCTATGTTCCTGATCCCAATCCTATGTATATCAACAAACTATATGTTGACCATCGTGATAAGTTAGTTCTCCAAACTTTTTCTTTTTATTGTATTCTTAATTACCTCAAATTAGTGGTTTTACTTGATTATGATATCGGATTAAAACTGTTTGGAAGAAACCTCAATTGGACCTTCGATCCAATTGAATTGCTCTAGCTTTGACAATAGTGATGACCATATAGCCCCAATAATCAAATGGGCATGATCAAAAAACCACGAATTGACATCAACATGAAATAAGATGAGGAATGAAGTCGATTTCAATTCAATTGCATCATGTCAATACATCTGTAGGAAGCCTTGAACTTCTATTTGCAGATTTAGGCAGTGGGGCTTGTGGGAGAGGTATGCTGATTTATATCCTGAAGGTGATCTCGTTTACAATGTTGATGTGAGTGATTATCAGACAGACTGGTTCTATGCACAGGTCACCAGGTTTGTTCTCTCAAAGACACATCTTTCTATCAAAATCTAAAGAACTGTTTTCATACATAGGGATTTCAAAAGGATTTGTTTTCTTGGATACACCACAACATGATAGCGTGGAAGAGCTAAACTCAGGGACCTCTTATACCTGAATGTAGCCATCTAGCTCATGCTTCATAGAGCAGAAATCCTCTTTCTAGTTCCCAAACCGCAAAAGC
>JAXCLR010010296.1:0-10986 GCA_035584095.1 Annona squamosa | reverse complement strand
GGAAAAGAAGAATCTACAAAGGTTAGTAGATTTTTGTATGAACAGATTCCCTAATGGGATATGATGAGAAAGGACATGATTGTATGAAATTATGAAGTTACGAATAATATGAGAAGTTGATTATTTATGATGATATGGATGAGTCTATTATGAATGATGATGAGCATATGTTTATGTGATGAAAGAAAAAGAAAAAAAATTGGACGAGATCCAATTAGGCACCCGCCGCATGATCAGGGCAACAATCCTGATTCATACTTACCAATCGATAAGATTCCGGAGTAAGGTTAACTGCGACGCCTCGGTTCGGGGTGCCACAAAATGGCTCAATTTAACAAAGTATGTGTTGACGAGCTACATATATGTCAATTAAAATGCTCACTATTTACACAAGTATATGTGTCGTCTCAAGTAATAAAGAGCAAGTAGAGTATCGTCCCTATGAGGAATTGTTAACCAGAACTATTAATTAATTTAACTACTTTCGATAGGTGGAAAATTCCGAGTTTATGATTTAACTAAAACTAACAATTGCAAAGAGAAATTTGAGTAAAGTTACGAAACTACTGAATACTAAAATGGGTTTACTGATCAGGGATGGCAGATGGATAGCTCGGAATCCTTAAATCTAAACTATATTGTTTTGGTTCTTTTTAATCGGATTGTGTATGAATTTACTAGCCCAAGCTCATTAATCTCTATATATGTCTTTCAACATTATATAAAGCTAATCAAACCCTATTTAATTGTTATGTTCCTATGCCATTAAATAAAGTGAAATTGATAAGTTCATAACCTGTGTAATGACTACATAAGATTTAACGGTATATCCCTATCCGTTAATTAACTCCCCTTACACAAAGGTGGAAACCTATGCCTTGCACATGGATCTAGCAGAGCTCTTCATCTTTCAAGGATAAATCAAGCAATTAAATCATATTACAAGGTAGCTAATCTTGTAAAAAGCATTAATTCTACACATGCAAAGGTAAATCATACACAATCATATATAAACTTAAGTATTTATTCCTGAATATTCTAAGAACCGAAAAATAATATAATTTAGAATTCAAATCATCCTAACTATCCATCTAATGGAGGTTTAGTTCAAAAACATGATTTCAACATCCATTATATCCATATAAAGAGTATCCACGAAAGTAGAGAAAGAAAACTAGAAAGAAATAGAGAAAACTATTTTCCAGCGGTTTCCACCAACGGGGTTGAATCCTCTCTTCAATTCGAGCTTTTATTGCGATTTTCTCTTTCTTTAGCTTGGTAATTCGTCTCTGGGCTCTCTCTACTCTCCTTTCGCGCACTAACCCCTAGGAACTATTTATAGATTCAATTTGCATAGCTTATGCACTGAAATTTGCGCATACATATGCGTATTGGAGCCTAGGCGCCAACTCTCTGTGTGTTGGGCAACTTGAAACTTCTCTGCAAACCCTAAGAATTCATGCACTGACATCTAGGCACCCCTGGCTGGCATGTATGTGCCAACTCCCTGGAGTTTCATGACTTGGAGCTTTATACTTGACACATTGGGGATCATACCTGGTGCCTAGGCGCCAACTCCTTGGAAGCAGTTTGACTTGTGGCTTCAAAAACTTCTGAACTTCGCCTACATGTAGATGAAGTGGCACCTAGGCGCCATCCACCTGCCTCTGACTTGTCTTGATTTGCATTCCACTTCACCCGCATTGCCTTCATATGTCCTGTCCTTCCTGCAAAAGATAAAAAAATTAAGTAAATGAACTAAAAATGCCTAAATAATGTTTAAAATGCCTATAAACTAAATAATGCTCCTAAAATACAAAGTGAGTAAAAATTAAGCTAAATGAATGCAAACTAAGCTTAATCTCTCGAACTAATGCACAAATAAAGCCTAAAATGGGCCATGATAACTCGTATTTTTACGAGTTATCACACCCTCAAACTTAAATATTGCTAGTTCTCAAGCAACACATGCAAAACTAATGAATAAATGAATGAATGAATGAATGTAGCCTTTGCCAACTCCATTTGCTTCCTGTTATGCTTTGATCAATCCACTTATCCATTTAACAAGGTCCAGATTAATCTAACTTGAAAAATCCTTCATTACACAAACAAGGCATGCATTTTCATTTTCAAACTAAGTTACATGTGGATGCTAAAATTCCATAGTGCCTGATCATAATTCAACATGTTAATCTTCCATTCGATCAGAAAACTGGTCAGAAAAGTAATAAACACAAGCAAACCAAGGGTTAAGCTGAATAAATTGTTCACAGAAAATGGTATCAAGTCACTGGATTCAATTTTTACAAATTGCTCGTTCCTTTTTCCCCACAAACTTATTGCAAAAATTCTCATCACCATATTTCAGGATATCTGGAGATCTTTTTTTTTCTCCCTTCACCATATTTCAGGGTATCTAGGGATAATTTTGATTTTAAAGCATTATTATTGTGATTTTCTGTTGCTTTTTACACGAACCTTGCCATTTATTAATGTCAAGTCCCGATTACTCAGGTTAGGTCAACCACTCCCTTTTTATTTTTTCGAATGCCTTGTTAGGAGTACTGAACATGCTTAAGTGATTTCTGTGAAATAATACCATTTTTGAACCCATTAATGTACTTGATCAGTATTTATTTAATTTAATTCTCATAATCTCAGTCTGAGAGATATGTTTGTGATTGAATTAAAACCATATATTATAAAATTCCTTTTAATTCTTTCACATGTTAATTTCAATCTGCTTTTATACTTAGTTTCTAATCTGAATTGCCCATTCTTTCCTGAATTCAATTTCAAGTCAACATTAATCACAACCTTGCACATTTTTACAATAAGATGGATTGAAACAAAGATAACTTTCATTAGCTAGAATTGATATACATTCAATGCTAAAATGAAAGACTGACCTATGGTTGAGAATTATACACCTCCCAAACTTGAGAGATGCATTGTACTCAATGCATGATGACCTAAAATGAACTAATAATGAAAATATAATGAAAAAAAATAAAATAAAAACAAAATGAATGGACTGGGACTCCCTCAAGAATCAGACTCAGTGGCATCCTTGTCCTCGCTATCGTCGGGCTAGGGCTGAGGCTGGGATGGTTGCCCAAAGCAGGCTCGGACTATGATCTCTTCGAAACTAAGCTTTAAATCTTTTCTTATAAACACAAAAGCAAAAACAAAGACAAAAACCAAAATGAAAATGAGTGATGGGTTGCCTCCCATCCAGCGCTAGGTTTAATATCCTTCGCTAGACATTCTCACTATTCAATCCTCTTTCAGTTCCACCACCTCCTTGCAACGTTGAAAATTATCTCTTATATAATGCTCAAAACGTTGCCAGTTCACGACAAAACTATTGCTAGATGCTTCGTTGAATATTTCCACTGCTCCAGTCTCAGCTACCTTTATCACCACGAACGGACCCAACCATCTGGATTTGAATTTCTTTGAAAATAGTTTTAATCTTGAATTGAAAAGTAAAATTCTTTGACCTGGTTCAAATTTTCATGTTAGAATCTTTTTATCATGTCATTTCTTCACCTTTTCTTTATAGATCTTGGTGTTTTCATAGGCGTGCATTCGAAATTCATCCAACTCATTGAGTTGCAGCAATCGGTGTTCCCCTGCTTGTTGCATGTCCATGTTTAGTTTTTTAATTTCCCAATATGCACTATGCTCTAACTCTAGCAGCAGATGATAGGTTTTTTCATAAAGCAGTTGCTATGGAGACATTCCAAACTGAGTTTTATAGGCAATTCAATATGCCCATAGTGCGTTGTCCAGTTTCACGAACTAGTCTTTGTGAGATGACCTAATTGTTTTCTCCAGAATTTGCTTTAATTCCCTGTTGGCAAACTCGACTTGTCCATTAGCTTGCGAATGATAAGTTGTCGCCACCCTATGGTGCACACCATATTTGTGCACAATTTCCATGAACTGTTGATTGCAGAAATAGGATCCTCCATCACTAATGATCACCCGAGGCATGCCGAAACGAGTAAAGTTCTTCTTGATGAATTTGAGAACTGTTTTGGCATCATCTGCTTCAGTCGGAATCGCTTTTACCCATTTGGAAACATAATCAACAACAACCAAAATGTATTGATGTCCAAAGGAGGGAATAAATGGGTCCATGAAGTCGATACCCCAAACATCAAATATTTCTACTTCAATGATATTAGTGAGAGGCATCTCGTATCTTTTGGAAATATTACCTGTCTGTTGGCATTGATTGCACCTTTTGACATAAAAATGGGCATCTTTAAATAGCGATGGCCAGTAGAATCCCGATTGAAGTACTTTTGTAGCAGTTTTGTCGCATTGGAAGTGGCCCCCATACGGAGATGAATGGCAGCTCTACAGTATTGATTCCTATTCCCACTCTAGAATACATCTCTGATATAAATGGTCTGGGCATTTCTTGAACAGATATAGATCATTCCAGAAATAGAATTTAATGTTGTGGAGAAATTCTTCTTTTGGTGTGAATTCAACCTCGAAGGCAACATTTCGCTGACGATGTAATTGACAAAGTCTGCATACCATGGTGGACTGCCTGGGGAGATAGAGAATAGCTGCTCGTCCGAGAACACTTCCTGAATTTGCTCCGTATCGTGGGCTAACTGGGGTCCTTCAAGGCAGGATAGATGGTCAGCGACTTGATTTTCAGCTCCTTTCCAGCCTTTGATTTTGAGGTTGAATTCCTATAGAAGTAAGATCCATCTAATCAAGAGTGATTTTGCATCCTTTTTCTCGATCAAATATTTATGGTCGAATGGCTTGTGTAAACAATCACTTTGGTGCCCACTAGATAAGCTTTGAATTTGTCAAATGCAAATACCACCGCTAACAGTTCCTTTTCATTTGTAGTATAATTCATTTGTGCCTCGTTCAAGGTTTTGCTAGCATAGTTGATGGAGTGAAAAACCTTGTTCTTTTGCTGTCCCAACACCGATCCCAATGCGTAGTCACTTGCATCGCACATCAATTCGAATAAGAGGTTCCATTCTAGAGAAATAATAATTAGTGTGGATACCAATTTCTTCTTTAGCTCCTAGAATGCTTCCATACATTCGCTGGTGAATTCGAATGACATATCTTTCTCGAGCAACGAACATAGCGGCTTGACTATCTTTGAGAACTCTTTTATGAACTACCTATAGAATCCCGCATGTCCTAGAAAATTTCAAATGCCTTTGACTAAGGTGGGTGGAGGCAATTTCTCGATCATCTCGATTTTAGCTTTGCCTACTTATATTCCCTGTTTAGAGACCTTGTGACCAAGTATGATGCCCTCCTGCACCATAAAATGACACTTTTCCCGGTTAAGAACTAGGTTCGTATTCTCACAACGCTGGAGCATCTTCAATAAGTTGGTTAGGCACTCATCTTAGGAATTCCCAAATATCGAGAAATCATCCATGAATACCTCTAGAAAATCCTCCACCATGTCAGTGAAAATGGCCATCATACAACACTGAAATGTGCCTAGAGTGTTGCATAGGCCTAACGACATTTGCTTGAATATGAATGTGCCATAAGGACACGTGAATGTGGTCTTTTCTTGGTCCTCCGGTGCTATCATAGTCTGATGTTAACCAGAATAGCCATCCAGAAAGTAATAGAATTCACGTCCCACTAACCTGTCCAACATCTGATCAATGAATGGAAGTGGGAAATGATCCTTTCGGGTAGCTTTATTCAGCTTGCGGTAGTCCATGCAAACTCGCCAACCAGTAACTGTCCTAGTCGAGATTAGCTCGTTGTTTTTGTTAGAGACGACCGTCATACCACCTTTATTTGGGACGCACTGCACCGAGCTGACCCAAGAACTGTCGGAGATAGGGTACATCACGTCTGCATCTAGTCATTTGATAATTTCCTTTTTTACCACCTCTTTCATGATTGGGTTCATCCTTCTCTATGCTTCGATAGATAGCCTAGAATTCTCTTCTACTTGAATCTTGTGCATGTAAAAGGATGAGCTGATGCCTCTAATGTCTACTATGGTCCATCCTATGGCCCTTTTGTGATCTCTAAGCACTTTGAACAGTTTTTCTTCTTGTACAGGATCAAGTGTAGAAGAAATAATCATTGGGAGTGAGGATTCTGCTCCTAGGAATGCATATCTAAGGTGCTTTGGCAAAGATTTTAGCTCCAGAATAGGCGGCTCTTTGATCGATGACTTCAATTGTTTAAAAGATTTCGGCTTGAGTTCCAACAATTTGAATTTCTGTGGGTAGCATGGGAATGTTAGAGGTTGCTACAGATAGTGAATCATTTTTGCCGAATCTTCATCAGATTCACTGACTTCCCCGACCAACGATGCTTCTAAGATGTCTTTGAAAGCTGAGATTTGGAATTCGGCTTGAACTTTCGAGTCCACCATGTCGATCATTAGACATTCATCTAGATCATTTGGTAACTGCATCGCCTTGAACACACTAAAAGTAATGTGTTCGCTCTAAACCCGCATGGTTAGCTCTCCAGCCTGTACATTGATAATGGCTTTACCCGTTGCCAAGAAGGGTCGACTCAGAATATTAGCACGTCTTGATCTTCTTCATAATCCAGGATAAAAAAATCTGCAGGAAAAATAAACTTGTCCACCTTGACAAGAACATTCTCAATAATACCTTCTGGATATGTGATAGATCAATCTACTAGTTATAGCATCACTATCATAGGTCGGGCTTCCCCGAGGCCTAATTTTCTAAAAATGGACGTGGGCATGAGATTAGTGCTGGCTCTCAAGTCACATAGGGCTCTCCCAAAGTATTGGTCTCTAATTATGCATGGGTTGGTGAAACTCCCTGGATCCTTGAGCTTAGGAGGTAGCTTCCTCTGCACCCTAGCACTGGTTTCCTCTGTTAATGCCACTATCTCAAATTTTGTCACCGCTTTTTCTTTGATAACACATCTTTCATGAATTTAGCATTGCTAAGCATCTATTCCAAGGCTTCGATAATAGGTATATTGATGTATGGCTGCTTAATATCTCTAAGAACTTCTTGAATTGGCCCTCCTTTTTAGGCTTTATGAATCGTTAAGGAAATGGAGGAGGCAACCTTTGATTCATGATGATTTCAACGTCCAATTTCTTTTGAGTGGTATCTGATTCTTTTAGCTCCTGCGATTGTTGAATAAGAGGATTGGTGGGTTCAGTTATCGATTCTAGTAAAGTTGCATCAAGTAACTGCTTTCCACTACGTAATGTGACTACTTGGACCTATTCTTTGCCTTTTCCTTTTGGGTTTTGCTCTATGTCACTCGGCAACAAAACTTGAGGCCGCTTATTTAGGGCTGAGGCCAGTTGGCCTATCTAAGCTTCTAGGTTCCTGTTCATCATGATCTAGGATTGCATGAATTGCATAAAGAAGTTTTCCAGATTAGATTTCTTCTCTTCTCGCTGTGGTGGATTGAACTATATTGGTCTTGCGAGCTATTGTTGTGGGGGCTGCTGCGAGAATCCAAGCATCTGATTCGGCCTCGTCTAGTTGTTCTATGAGAAGTTGGGATGATTTCTCCAGCTTGGGTTGTAGGTGTTTCCATATTGATTCGCTGAATTTCTCTAGAAGTTTCCCACATAATTAATGGACTCCAGATTGGAGGCACATTCATCACTAGGATGATCAAATTTGCCACACCACGTGCAAATGTTTGATGTTGTTGACTACTGTGGTGTAGATGCCCCTAGTGCATTGACGTTAGCTGGCCTAGATAAATTTTGAATTTGTTGAGATAAAGCATCGATGTGGGCCTTTATTGATGAAACCGTGTCCAACTAGAGTAGACCCCCACTTTGGCTTCTGTCAGATGGCAATTGATAAGATTGGCCGTCATGTTTTTAAGTAGGGTGTACGATTCCCTATAGCTTTTCCTCAGCAGAGAACCGTTTGATGAAGAATCCACCATGTGACGGGAGGAGTCCTGAAGACCATTATAAAAAATTTGAATTTGAACCTATGGCTGAATTCCATGATGCAGGCATTTTCGGAGTAGGTCTTTGGAGCGGTCCCACGTCTCTGATAGGGTCTCAACTCCGTATTACTTGAACGAGATTATAGCCATCCTCAGCTTAGCTAACTTGGCAGGCAGGAAATATTTCTCTAGGAATTTCTGCGCCAAATCGTTCCATGTGTTGATTGAGTTCAGGGGTAAAGAGTCTAGCCACTTCAAAGCTCTATCCTGCAAAGAAAATGGAAAAGTCTAAAGCCGCGTCGCCTGGTCGGAGACTCTGTTTTGCTTGAAGGTGTTCATAATCTGTAGAAAATTCCGCAGATGATAGTGTGGGTCTTCAGATGCTAGACCTCTAAACTTCCTAATAGACTGGAGCATCTGGAAAATCATCGGTTTGATTTCAAAATTGTTAGTGTCAATGGGAGAAGGCGCGATGCTCGTCTGAACTGCATTTTGGCCAAGCACAATGAGATCCCAGATGGGTTGATCCAAATCATCTTGAGGTGGATGATTTGGAATCTCAATCCTTTGGTTTCCCTGTTGATTTGCGTGAATGTTCTCATCCTGGTTCACGATGCGCTCCATAGTATATTATTCAATCCTAGCCTCCCTGCTCTTGTGACGCTTTCTCAAATACGTTCGCTCGGGTTCTAAAAAATTCTAAGATGAAAGAAATTATGAAAATAAACTATTCTACAGAATTATACAAGAAAACAATAAAACTAACAATAATTAGCTAAAAAATTCCCTGATAAAGGCACTAAAAACTTGACGACCTGCGTATATGTCAATTAAAATGTTTGCTATTTATGCAAGTATACGTGTCGTGTCAAGTAATAAAGAACGAGTAGAGTATCGTTTCCACGAAGAATTGTTAACCAAAATTATTAATTAGTTTAACTGCTTTTGATGGGTGGAAAATTCTGAGTTCATGATTTAACTAAAACTAACGATTGTAATGAGAAATTTGAGCAGAGGTACGAAACTATTGAATACTAGAAACGGGTTTATTGGTTAGGGATGACATATGGCTAGCTCAGAATCCTTGAATCTAAATTATATTGTTTTGGTTCTTTTTAATTGGATTGTGTATAGATTTACTAGCCTAAGTTCATTAATCTCTATATATGTCTTCCAATATTATATAAAGCTAAGCACACCCTATTTAATTGTTATGTTCTCATGTAATTAAATAAAGTGAAATTGATAGGTTCATAACCTGTATAATGACCACACAAGGTTTAACGGTATATTCCTATCCGTTAAACAACTCGCCTTACACAAAGGTGGAAACCTATGCCTTGCACATGATCTAGCAGAGATCTTCCTCTAGCAAGGATAAATCAAGCAATTAAATCATCTTACAAAATAGCTAATCTTATAAAAAGCATTAATTTCACACATGCAAAGGTAAATCATACACAATCATATATAAACTTAAGTATTCATTCCTGAATATGCTAAGAATAAAAAAACAATATAGTTTATAATTCAAATCATCCTAACTATCAATCTAATGGAGATTTAGTTCAAATACATGATTTCAACATCCATTACATCCATATAAAGAGTATCCATGAAAGCAGAGAAAGAAAGTGGAAAGAAATAGAGAAACCTATTTTTCGGTAATTTCCACCAATGGGGTTGAATCTTCTCTTCAATCCGGGCTTTTATTGTGATTTCCTCTTTCACTAGCTTGGTAATTCATCTCTGGGTTCTCTCTCCTCTCCTTTGTGCGCAAACCCCTAGGAACTATTTAGATTCAATTTGCGCAGCTTACGTACTAAAATTTATGCATACAAATGCATATTGGCGCCTAGGCGCTAACTCTCTGTGTGCTAGGTAACTTGGAACTTCTTTGTAAATCCTAGGAATTCATGCACTGGTGCCTAGGTGCCCCTGGCTGGCTCCTAGGTGCCAACTCTCTAGAGTTTTATGACTTGGAGCTTTATACTTGACACATTGGGAATCATGGTCGGCGCTTGGGCACCCCTGGTTAGCACCTAGGCACCAACTCCCTTGAAGTAGTTTGACTTGTGGCTTCAAAAACTTCTGAACTTCGCTTGCATGTAGATGAAGTGGCGCTTGGGCACCCCTAGGTGGCTCCTAGGCACCATCCACTTGCCTCTGACTTGTCTTGATTCACATTCCACTTTGCTTGCATTGCCTTCATGTGTCTCGTCCTTCCTACAAAAGATGGAAAAATTAAGTAAATGAACTAAAAATGCCTAAAAACTAAATAATGCTCTTAAAATGCAAAACAAGTGAAAATTAAGCTAAATGAATGCAAACTAAGCCTAATCTCTCGAATTAATGCACAAATAAAGCCTGAAATGGGCCATGGTAACTCGTATTTTTACGAGTTATCATATGTGTCAAACAAGTAATATGTGAAGAGTAAAGTATCTAATGCGCACCAAGTGCTTATCGTTAAGAGCACTGTGATCACCAGTTTAATTAAAATTAACCAAAACACATTAAAGCTACCACTATACGGGTGAGAGTGTAGAATAACGGTGAGTCGGGTCGAATCCACAGAGAGGCGATGTAGTTTTGAATTGTTTTTAAGAGAAAGAAAGGGTATAGAGGAGAGAGAGAGAGAGAGAGAGAGAAATTAAAGAAAAAGGAAAGAAATTAGAGAGAAAAGAGAAGAAAAGAGAATTAGAAAGAAAAAAGAAGAAGAGAAAGAAAGAGACGTTGGAGAGAGAAGAGAAAATATAGAGGAGAGAGAAAAAGGAACGAAATTAGAGCAATAAGAGAGAGGAGAGAGAGAAGAGAGAAGAAAATAGAAGGAATTGGAGAAAGACAGAGGAGAGAGAAAGAAGTTAGAGAAAAAAGGAAAGAAATTAGATGAATAAGAGAGGAGAGAGAAAGAGAGTTTAGAGAGAAAGAAATTAGAGAGAAAGGAAAGAAGAGGGAGAAAGAGGCGTTGGGGAGAGAAGAGAGAGAAAGAAATCAGAGAAAAATTAGAAGAATAGGAGAGAGGAGAGAGAGAGAAGAAAAGAGAAAATA
>JAXCLR010010295.1:0-10987 GCA_035584095.1 Annona squamosa | reverse complement strand
TATTCATTAATATAATTCATGAATTTTCATTTATTCATAAAATAATTACAAAATTACAAATGTCGAAATGACGCGTAGACGGTCAAAACAATACGTAGACGGTCAGGGTCCACATAACTACAGCTGTAAAAAGAGCTGTGTAGTAGGCCGCTCAAGATTGTGTAGTTCAAGCAACAAGAGTAATACGAGGTCTTTGGAAAAAGCCTAATAGGACCAATTAGAAGAAGGCGAAAAGACGACTGGTATAGGTAATGACTCTTAATCTAGTACCAAAACCCTTAAAGATTGATGATGTTATGATAAAAGCAAGTAAGGAGGTTATTAACACCTTTCTAGTTGAGCATCCACCTAAGTTCATAGGTGAATTAGATTTTATTCAAGCTGAGTGGTGGATGACTGAACCCAAGAACATGTTCAAGGTTTGAACATGCAGTCAAATGTAATATCAAAACATTGATCGACAATGCTTATGAGTGCTAGAAAACCCTAATGACCATTATGCCATAATCAAAGAAGGTAAATTGGAAGAATTTGACAAGAAATATCTTCCATAGGACACCAGGATGTAACAAATGTTGGTAATGAACATATATAGTTAGGCAAGGATAACTTGCCACTAAATACTAAAGAACTTGGTGTAGAGAAATAAAGGAGTAAGAAATGTCAATTCAACCGATAGCTATAGTTGATAGGAACTCTCTACAACTTAATGCAGAAAAATGTAGCAAAACGTGTCTAGTTAGCATGTATGGAAAGCAAAGGAGATTACACATATGATACCATAAAAGTTGGTGTATCATAGCAAGGAATGGTAGATAAATGAAGAAAAACGAATGCAAAAATGATTGCCAAAATTATTTTCAATTCCAACATGATTGAAAGATAGATACGAGAGAAATTATTTCTCTAGATGTTCATAAGAAATGTGATTAGAAAAAAATGATGATAACAAGGACCCTTACTAGTTTATGGAAACTGGAAAGGGAGATAAGGAAGAAATTATTTTAGATACCAGTACTCCTATTTAGTAGTCTACGCTAGTATAACTCAGTTATATATATTATGAAAGAAGAAGGAATTGATAGCTTAGCAAAAGCGTCTTTTGCTAAGATATGTATGAAATTATATGTATGAAACTCTATGTGAGAGCAATTTTCACTCTATGCTATAGACTGAATGTTGTATAAAAATGATTGCTATGGATTTTTATGTTGTATGAATGAATGGGTAGCCTAGACATTACCCTATGATAAAATGAGAAATTTTATAATTTCTCTATGTATAAGAATAATAGTATGCCTCCCATAAGAATAAGAGATGGATGGTATAAAGAAAAGAACAATTTCAATGATATGCCCATATGGGAACAGGAAACAGGAAATAGTTGAGATAAATAATAGGTCTATTGAACCGAGGCTAAAAATGTACTAAAACAGAGTAGCACAGTAGAAGCGTAGTGAGCCATTGAAGTATTAGAAATAATGATAAGTTAGTAAATTATGTGAGCCTTACCCCTGTTATATGAAATATAATAGGTTTCAGAACGAAACCTGTTATAAGGGTGGGAGGATTGTGATACCCTGACCCAAGAAAGAGTTATGTATATGCATTTGATATACACATATGAATCATGAATGGTTTAATGGAATTATAAATGATTTTCATTGCAATATTGATGATTTATTACAATTAGGGCAAATGATGATGAATGATCAATATAAGCCGATATGGGTCAATGTGATTTAAGAGGTTTAATGAGAATTAGAAAATGAAAATATATCAAGGATAGTTACCTCATATATTAAGATTTAATTTATAAAGATTATGTTGCTAATTATGAAGTTAAAGTAGCAAATGCTAGAAAATGCATAACTTGACCCCAGGAAAGTGGATTAAGATGAAAATTGAGAGGTAAGCACATAATTTTGTGCTTAATATTATGATAATAATGGATTATGAAAATAAAGATGAAATTAGGGTAAAAATTGATCATCACCGTTCAAAAATTCAAATGATCATAACTTGAGCTATAAAAGTCGGATTGAGATGAAATTTGAAACGCTTAAAATTATGACATCTATGCAATGAGAGATTTGGATTAAGAAAACAATGATGGGATATAGGTTGCATGAAAATGGATATATAATTATTGATTTTTGTGCACCAAAAATGTAAGCTTGTGTTTATGTTAAAATAAGGTGTTTAACTATATGATTAATGGCATAAATGAGGTGTCAAAAGGAGGTAATTACACATGGATTTTATGAATTATTTAAGGTAATAAAATCAAGTGCTTAATGGCATAATTTATTGGCTAATGGATTTGCTCAAAAGAGCTTGATATCAGTGGCATGAAATGGATGTCCAAATGGGTTGTTTACATGGAATTTTTGATTTTTAAAAATTACAAAATATGTAATTAAGTGAGATAAATGACAAGGGTAGTAAATGGCCTTGATTTTGGATGAATTTGGTGGCACAAAATGACAAAAATTCAACGCATAGGTGATGTTGAAAAAATGGACAACATTATGGAGCAAGAGAGAGGTCACGGTAAAGGCAACTTTTTATCATTTTTAATTATTTTTTAATAGCTAATTTGACCCCTAAATTAGCTCCTAGGTAGGGTGATTAATTATACATTAAATTAAAGCTGCAATTTTGTAGAAAAATTGCAAAAATAGGCAACTGATGTGGACGTGATTGCATGGATACAAAATGGGCAGCAGGAGATGTGGACGATCATGTTGCATTATCTGATTTTTTATAATTTTTTAATAAGCTAAATGGTCCCCTAATAAGGCTACTACCTAGGGTAGTTAATTAATCATAAATTAAAGAAAAACATTAGTGGAAAATGGCAAATAGCAGCTGAAATGGACGTTGCATCTTGTGGACAAATTTTATCCATTAATAACATGGATTTTGATTGATTTTTCAAAAATAATTATCTAAGTTATTTGGATGATATGTTGCCATGTTAGCAATAGGGGATAAGAATGTCTTAATTATGCTTTAAATAAAGTAAAAATTGGGGCCCACAAGCTGGAAAATCTAGCCTTTGCCCAAGTGCACGTCCATATTGATTTAGGGTGAAGAGAGAGAAAATGCTAAGGAGGAAACCAATTTTCCAGCAGCCCTTCATGTCCCCAATTTCCAGCAACATGAGGAGGAAAAGAGGACAAAATGAGAAGGAAAAATGGGAAGAAAGAAGAGAAACCAAGCTAGGAAAAATGGAGTTCAATTTGATTCAATTCCAAGTAAGTATACCCTTTGATTATGGGTTGAAAATCATAACTGAAATTTTCTTAAATCATATGTGATGTTGCTGTTTTGATATTTAATCATGATTATATGATGATTCATGATTAGATGAATTATATAAGTTGAATTATAAAGTTTAATTTGGGGATTAATCAACCCATATCATTTAATCTACACTTATGTGTAGTAAATCTGGACCTGGAAAAGAAAATATGGAAGAAATACTAAATGATCGAATCTTAGCATGAAAATTTTTTGAGGACTCATGATATGGTGATTAAGGAACAAAAAATATTCAGCTCCAAAGGATAAGCATGCTAGAAACTAAGAATCTGAGAAAATCAACCTGAATAGGGTTGAACAGGTGTCAGGATCAACATCACAAAATAATTTTTCATAATTTTTATACAAGGAATATTGTCTAAAAAGTTTACATGATATATAAGATATATTGAGGTTCACAAAAAAAATAAAAATTAGGTTTTAATGGGCATAACCATACCCCATAATTTACGTGATTCAAGCTATTTGAAAAGGGATGCTGCTGTCTAGCAAAGTATAAATACCAAAATAAATAGAAATACTAAATATTTCATGCTAGAAATATTTATTTTGGTTATTTCATGTAGTTATTAAGGTATGGTAGAAATTTTAGATCAAAACTATTTGATTTGATATTAATTCAAGATTTTGAGAATTCAGTGTGCCTAAATTCAACATTATAGATAACTTGAGGAATAAATCAAGATAAATGTTAAATTCCAGATTTTTTTGATGGAATTTAACTTATTATGGGATATAAACAAGTATCAAAAGTAACTATGGTGATTTAACCTATTAAAGGTGAGGTTTAGAAAGGATGGAATTTAAGGTTACATATAACACCCGATTTCCATGTTTTGATGTTGAAAATGATGAATGGATTATGTGAAGGGGTAAAATGTAAAAATGCATGAAAATATGATGGAAAATGTGGATTAGGTCTCTGTTTTATTAAATAATGATAATCTCAAACCTTGAGAGTATTATATAATGTCTAAGTTAACAACTAAGTGCTTAAAATGAGCACCATTGTATGAAAATGGAAAATATGCTAAAAATGATAAATGGATGTAATGAACCTCCAAATAATGATTTCATCAATGATTATTATGTTTATGTAAGATTACCCTACATAAGGATATTAAAATGAATGAATGAATGAATGAATGATTGATTTGTATAGGCTATGTGCTAAGTATGAATACCCGACTTGAAGGACAAACGGGTCAAGCTAAGTCCAAATGAATTTATGTAGGTTGGAAAACCTAAGTGATTTGTGTATTTGAAGTTGGTGTGAATAAATGACATGTTATTTTCATTTATCTAGGCAAAAGCAAGGAAACGAATGGAAAAAAGAGATTATAGCGATCTCAGGTAAGCAAGCAAATTTTCAAATCATTTATTACTTCTTATGTGTTGAAATGAAATATGATGTTATGTTGAAATGTTTATGATTATATTTTGACGAATGGGCAAGCATAAGTTTTGAAAATGATGACTATAATGCAAAGGCACAAGTTTTGAAAATGACGACTTTAATGAAAAGTTGTAAGTTTTGAAAAATGGTGGTTTTAAGGAAAAGCCTCAAGATTTGCTTCATGGGAAGCAAATAATGTTTTTCTAAGATAAATGTTTTATCACAAGTGTTGCAATGGATTGACATTGCTCTATGTTAATGGAAATGAGAAATTTGCTTATGAGTAAGCAAGTTCTCCATGATGTTAATTTTAATGGATTTTATATTTTATGCTAATGATTTTAAGAATTTGCTTAAGAAAATTCTTTCTGATGTTGTTTTCAAAAGGAATTTATAAGAAAAAAAGCATTTTTCCTTTTTCATAAAGTAATTTTTAGCAATAAGATTTGGTATTCTCTTATGATGTTTTATAATAAATGATTAAGCTTACAAAAGAAATAGATTGGTTTTCTATGTCATGATATTTAATTAGAAATGATAATTTGGACATAGCCCTATGTTTTGAAATGATATTCGAAAAGTTTTGATTTCCTTTAGACAAGGAAATCTATGATGAAAATTTTTTGAAAAATATTTGTACGAATGTTGGTAAATAGGATTTAAGAATGACCAACCTAATGAGTGAGTTTATAAAATGGTTTAATTTCAAGTTGCTAAATGGCATGCAAAAGACTATACAATTCCCCTTTTTGTAAAAATAGTGTAATAGATATGTGGACAATAATCTAATTTTTTGGTTGTGGAAAAGGGGATGATATAATTGCATAACTTTTGTAAGCAAAAGGCCCTGAAATGGAAACCAAGAAAATATTAGAAAAATATATGGTTTATTTTTGAAAAATCAAAAAATTTTGAATTCCTTTTATTATAAGGGTTATTAAGATGTATTGTTTCTTAAACATTTCAAATGTTTATAAAAATATTTTTCTTTAAATTATTCTAAAAGAATTTAAGGAAGGTCATCCTAAAATTGGATTTCAAATTACAACTTGTTTAAAGTGGGTGTACTCGCTTTACAAGTCGACACAAACTGCGATCTGTGATGTGTTCTCAAAAATGATTTTAAAAAATATAAACTTCGGTCTATAATGTTTTTCGAGTATGAATGCAGACTGCGGTCTGTGATCCCGATTTAAAAGGACACGGACTTCGGTCTGTGGTTCTTTAAACTAAATGGATTGCGGTCCGTTAGGATAATGTATGGTGCACCGATACAAGGAATAGGCCGGTTGTAAAGCACAATCAGGATGGCTGGGGCCTACTCTGCATATGGCCAAGTCACTAAGGGATGGCAGGAAGCCAGCGGAGCCCTCCCTGAGATGGGAACAGGATAAAGAAAACAGCCACCGGGTCAGTATGCTGTTAAGGATTCTCTTCCAAAAGGTAGAGTGATCACTTGCTAAGTATCACTACTGGATGGAGAGAAATGCATTTGCTTATATTTTTCTTTTGAAAAGCCCAAAGATTGAGACATAAAATCATATTTTTATAAAAGTTATCCTAAAAGGATTTTTATAACATGGTTACCTTAAAAATAGGGTGTTTTACACAAAAGTGTAAATAATAAGGATGAAAAGAAACATTTTTATGCAAATACATCTATGAAAATGGTTTATATATTTTAATTGCCTTGTTTGCTATAACAAGCTCCAAGATGGGGATTATAAAAAAAGATTTATGTCAAACTTGGTTCTGGACATGATAATGTCCATTTCAAAAAGGCTTAAATGGAAAAGTATTTTAGGACATGAATATCCATTGCCAAAGAAAGATATGTCAAAAATATTTTGAGACATCAAATGTCTCTTGGCTTAAGGAATTTAAGATGAAAAATATTTTTGGCATAGAAATATCTTTTGCCAAGAGAGGCTTATGGGTATGATGTTTTTAGGACATGATAATGTCCTTCTCTAAAAATGAGTTATGATGAAAAATATTTTGAACGTAAAATGTCCACTAATGAAAGATGATTTTATGTAAATGTCTTTAAACATTAGAAATGTTCATATAAGACTAAGGAAATTAATTAAAGAGGGTAAAACGTATAAGTTGTGCCTTAACAAGCTCACACGTGGCTTGTAAATGATTTTAAGAATAATATTTTATGAGAATGTTTAAGGACATTAAACTGTCCTTATGAATAAAGATTTCATGATAATGTTTTAGGCAATAAGCATGTCCTCAAATAAAAAAATGTTCAAGATGTTTAAGAAAAAGGTTTTAAATGAAGCCTTGCCCTTAAAATATAAAATACTTGCTTACTGAGTTGTCACTCACGTTTTGTTTTTTCAAACCTTAGACAGGTATCGGGAAACTCAAGGAGATGCAAATCTAAGCAATGAAGTAAAGCACGAGATAATAGCCAGGTAGGCTATAAGGAACAGGAAAGCATGAATATGCTAAGGTATGTTAATGTGTACGTGAACTTAATTAGAATTTTAAGTTCTTTATGATTCAATGATTGAATATATGAATGTAAAATATGATGATTTAGTTAAGAAAATTTTCATTATAGAAAAGCAGAATAAAATGCTATGAAATGGAATTTAAAATTTTAATTACAAGTGTATCGATGCTTATATGATGAATGATGTTGATTGTAAAGAAAAGATGGATGAATAAGTTTGATGAAAAATGTAGTGAGGAATGAAATGAATGATGATAGATACGATGATGAACGAAAAAAATTTGGACAAGATCCACTTAAGAACCCGCCACGTGATCAGGGCAACAATCCTTATTCACATTTACCAATCAATAAGGTCTTAAGGTAAGGAAGTGACGTCATGGTTTGGGGCGCCACAAATAATTTCCATAATTATCATCTTAAGTGTTGACATATTTATCTTCTTAATTTACATTTTTGCAGAATTTTTAAAACTAAAAAAATTCTACCCAACAACCCCCTTGAGCATGTCCCTTTTTTGCCCCCCATTTTGGCATTATGTGACAATAATTTTTGCCCAATCTTGAGCCATTAATCACCCAAGATCTTGCTGCACTTTTTACCCACAATTTCTGGATTTTTAAATTTGCGAAAATACCTCAAAATTCCACATCATTTCTAAGCATTAACCCATTTAACTTTCCATTAATGACATGTCTCTTTTTTGAAGACAAAGTCAACAAATTTTATCCTTTTGTGATTAAGCATTTTTCTATGATAATAAACTTAACCGAACCCATCCATATGATAAGCTATGTCATTTTAACCATTCATGAAAAATTTTATACCAAAATGACCTTTCTAGTGTAAGTTATGGCCATTTGAAATTGTTTCTTTAATTTGGATGAAATTAAATAATTATTACCCTAATCAAATTATAATTAACATAATTTATTTCATTCATAAGGTAGAGCATGTTAACATATGTTTACCGGTCAAGTTTCATGTCAATCCGCCTTATAGGCGTTAAGTTATGAATTTTTTAATATTAATCACATCAATCTCATAATTATTATCAATTAAACCATAATATATGAAATAATTAATCATGACATATTCTCATTTCCTATACCTCATTTGGTCTTTTTGTATACATCAGACCACATTGAGTTATGGTGATTAATTTAATCACCTTACTTAATCAATGACCTTAAAATCAACCATTCAATTGAATAATACAATAAATCAAATGTAAATGCTTAGTTTATATGTATGGACCTAGATAGGTCTTGGTATCACAACTTGTGAATCAATCAAACACATTCTGTTAAACACAATCAAATTGAAATTATTACATTTCATCAAGTAGGTTACATTCTCATATTACATTAATTTAGAATACGAGTAAATATATCTACAAAATTAAATTGATTTGAAAGTACCCTGCTATCAAATTACAATGTTAATGCACCAAAAGCACACTTCACCCTGTTTGCCTATTTCATTGCTACTCATCGCTCTACTCTTGAAGGCATCCTTGATTCTTGAAACTATGCATGCAATGCAAATGACATACCAAAAGACCTTCTTTTCCTAAATCAAAGCCTACTAATATAACTATAATGTAACTCATCATCTATGAACATGGGTAAAAGAAATGAAATTAATCTATTTTTCATTGCTGAATACTATACGTCACAAAAAAGTTAGGCTAAATGACATTAGGCTTTAGCAATTCATGCTAAAAGCCAATTCAGCAAACAACATTTTCAATATGAGTATTAGATTTTGATTAAACCAGCATCCTCAATTTGCTAATTTGCTTTTTGAATATTTTCATTTTAGATATCCCCATAGTGAGCAAGTAGGGCAGAGCAAGCAGCTTGAAACTAGTGATGTTCTCGATGGTGAGTTTGATGTGTAACAAATAACACCCATGAGGAGACCAATGAGGAAAGACAACTTCCACTTGAAGAAAATGTCTTGCAGAACATTCTTCCTAGATCTATTCCAATTGTCCTTGAACAAATCATTTTCTTTGATTTTGCATTGAGATTGGAAAATAGAAAAAACACCCAAGTGTAATTTAGCAACCCAGATACAAAATTACAGAGAGAAAATAGAGAAAGGTAGCATTGGTAAAAGAGAACTAGTGAATGAGACAATAAAAGTGAAATCAAATTATAGAAAAAAATGGAAGAAATAGAGATTCATGCTTGAGGGAATGGATGTGCCTTTTGGATATCAATGTTGAGAGAAGAAGGGTATACAAAGAGAGCAAAGGCAACCATGCAAGCGAGAAAGAAGTCATTGTTAGGGAGAGAGATTATCTGATCGATTCCCATAAGAGCACGAGTTGCGAATGTTGTTGGATTAGCTAAAAGTCATCACCCACAAGCAACATCGAGAATATGGAGAGGGATGCAAGGAACAGAGATCTGCAAAGGATTTAGGGCATGGGTTTCCAATTTAGGAGAGATGAGGAGATGGAGATGGACAACAAAAGTGCTAGTAGCGAGAAGACAGAGAGGGAGACGAGGAGTGGGATGGAGGTTGCTATTGGATCTAGGGCACGTGGTCTCGCTATTAGAGAAGGAGACTCTGATTTTAGGAGAGGGAATCGAGTATTATCTAGGGTCCGAATTGCAAAATTTTTTTCTATTTTAGTTTTTTTTAGAAAACACAAAGTACATAGGTTTTTTTAAGGCATTCCCCCTTCAATTCAACTGCCAAATGAGCCTCTACATGATCTGACAGCATTGGAGCCTAATCACATGAGAGCCCTACGTAGTTAGCTACAAGGAATCGGTTCGGGAGAATAAGGGCCCTAACTCATGGGAAGCCCTTTCTGTGATTTTTCACGGAAGCCTCCTGTCCATAGTCCTCCTGTCCATAGTCCAATTTCTCTAGAGGGCTAGTATAAGAATGAGCATTGTTGGAATATAAAAAATCTAAAGATGCCTTTGAATTAGGTCACCATACTCATTGTTTTTGGAGATGAGATCTCCAATGGTCGCGTGGAGGAAGGTAGATGGGTTTCCTGTGGAGTGATACCAAGGTAGTTGGTATCTTTGGTGCATGCCAGTAGTTTGGAGACACTAGAGACTCTAGGGGATTCGATTGATATGTTGTAACTGGATAGCAAGTCTGTAACTCTGTTATTTACATGTCTTCTTGATTTTTTGTATATCCAATAATGGTATACCCAAAGTTTCGATTTTTGTCTTAGAAACTATAGTTGTCACTTTATGTAAGTCTATTACCACTATTGATTTAAATTGAAATATAGGGGTGTGATAAATTTGACTTCTGTCAACTTTTGGCAACTTCCACTCAGTAGCAGAAGTTGAAGGTTATCTACTTGTGTAATCGGTTTCTACTTCATACACAAACTCGTCCTCAGATTCAACATCCTCTATTAATTTTGGTTCATAGGTTCTGTCATCTTCTATTAGAATATTTCTAATATGAGATTTTCTCTTTTCTTTTTCAGGACAATTTGATGCTTTGTGATCTTTATATCCATAGATCTAATAGCAATTATAGCTGCTCGGTTTTCCTTTCGGAAAATTGGATTTATGCCAATATTTTTGTTCGAAGGCATTAGTTTGTCTTCCAAAGAATCTCATCTAATCATTCTTTCAGAATGAAATTTCTTTCGGTATCTATTAATATCTTGTGAAACCCCAACTTAAATAAGACTCAATGTATGCATTGAACATGTACATGTGACTTCATATGATGATTAAATAGAATTTTTGGATGATTTTAGGATTTTATGATATTTTGCAATTAGGGTTCCACTAAGAATGGTGATT
>JAXCLR010010294.1:0-11008 GCA_035584095.1 Annona squamosa | reverse complement strand
GGATTCATTCATTCCAAATCAAAGATGGATTTGTTCATACGAGATTCAAGTTCTTCAAGTTCACGAGATTTAAAGCTTATTCTATACAAATAACCTTCTAGTATTGAAAGACAAAAGAAGAAGAAGTTAAGTAAACAAGAGATATATCAACAAAGATCAAACTGACTTGGCACAAGGAAATAGCCAAGTCGCACATCAAGTCGACTCTAAGATCGACTTGAGGTCAAGTCGCACCCAAGTCGACTCCAAGATCGACTTGAGGCCAAGTCTCAAACTAAGTTGACCCAGAAGATAGACTTGGAAGTTGAAGAACAGCTGAAGTCGCACACGAAGTCGACTCCAACATGCGACTTGGGCGAAGTCGCAGACGAAGTCGACTCCACCTCCGACTTGGAGACATAACGTTCGAATTTTTGAACGTTGGGACATTTATTACGCGCCAACCAACTCTATAATGTTCAAAATTTTCCCTCCTCTATATATAAACACTCAAGTAAGCGTGGATACATACAACAAAAGAGCTGAAAAAGAGGAAAGAAGTGCTACTAAGAGCTTTTATCTACTTTTCTCTACAATTGAGCGATCTATTCATTTTCAAATGGAGAACAAGCTTTAAAGTTGCGGTTTGCTTCAACATAATACGATTTGTTGCTTCTACAGATTCTTTCACGAGCTGAAACTTGCTACACAAATTAGTAAAGTGTAGATTTCTCCTATTTTCATATTATTGTTTGTTTTTGGTACTTGGTTTGAGTTTGGTGGTTCAAACCAAGACATTGCAAGTAGAGTTGTGATTAAAGTGTAACTCATCACTTACTTGTGTTCATTGTATATGCCCCCTAGAGCTAGAATCTAGAAAAGAGTAGAGGCTCTAGTTGTATATGCCCCCTAGAGCTAGAATCTAAAAGAGAACGAAGACTCTAGTTGTATTTGTAGAATACATAGTGGAAACCAAGTCACAAGGGTGTGTGAGTTTGGAAAAGTGGAGTAGGGAAAGGTTGCCCAAACCACTATAAATCTTATCTACTATTTTTCATTATCGCTTTCATTATCTTATTGTTGTTTATCTGTTACATTCAAGGGGATTAAAACTTTAAAAGGGTTAAGTTTTGATTTACCAAAGAATTTTTAAGAACCCAATTCACCCCTCCCCTCTCGGGTTTTTTCATAAACTCTGGACCAACAGGAAGCAACACAAGGGGAGAGATCACCCAACTGCTTGGCTCCTTCGGTCAGGAGTTTCATCAATACCTTGGCCTACCCACATGGTTGGGTAGGTCTAAGAAGAGGATGTTCAAAGGACTAAAAGAGCGCATATGGCAAAGAATCCAGGAATGAAAAGGAAGACTGCTCTCTTGGAGAGGAAAAGAGGTGCTAATCAAGGCGGTTGCTCAAGCTATTCCGACATACACAATGAGTATATTCTTGCTGCCGAAATCATTTTGCAGTGAAATCAATGGATTGTTAAGCAGGTTTTGGTGGGGCAAAAATGGAAACAAACTTAAGATGAGTTAGATAGCTTGGAAAGACATGCGCATTTCTAAGTTGTCGAGAGGTCTTGGTTTTAGAGACATACAAACTTCAATTATGCCCTTCTCGTCAAACAAGTTTGCAGGTTAACAACTTCTAACAACTCGTTGTGCCTTAAGGTTCTAAAAGCCCGGTACTTCCCGAATGCTGATATATGGTATTGCAAGGAGAAGCCATCAGACTCATTCACCTGGAGGAGCATACTGAAGGCAAGAGAGGTAATTCAAAATGGATGCAAATGGTAGATTGGCAATGGGAAACAGGTGAGGTTCTTCATGGATAGCTGGACGAACACCACTCTACATGAGGCGGGGCCTCTTTCGCTATCCATCCTGGATAACGTGACAATTAGCCACTTCATCAATGAAGAAACAAAGATATGGAACAAGGATCTCATTGTAGCGGCTATGGGAGACCATGGGTGGCATGATATCAATATTATTCCCCTCTCCCCAAATGTTGAGGATGACCGCTTGTTTTGGAAGAATGAACCAACTGGAATTTTCTCTATTAAATCAGAATACAAAGTTCTCTACTCAAGTGATGAGGCCTCCCATGATGCTGCCATCTATCAAGCTATATGGCGAATAAAGTTACTAAGCAAAGTGTTAATCTTCGGGTGGCAGTTCTTTAAGAATGTTATACCCACACTATAGAATTTATTTGATAGGGGTATTGTTGTGGATCCCTTCTATTTGTTTTGCAGGTCCGAGGCCGAGGATGCCAATCATCTGTTCCTAAGATGTGGGTGCATAGGGGGGACATGTAGGAGAGCGGCTAGTCTTACCACACAAAGGTTGATTGTTCAAGAAATTTTGAGATCGTAACTCAAAAAAATAGGTCTTATTATCTAACAATTTTCATCCTATGCTGCAGGCGGGTGTGGTATCTTTGTAATACCTTTAGGGAAGGTGGTGTGCGGCTGGTGTTTGCAGATACGCTTGATTGGTGTGAGGATTTCCTTGAGGAACATAGCAGAGCTAAGCCCCTTATGCAGGGGGCAGTTTGGACCGACCGTTGGTGCCTCGGTGGACCAAACTACCATGGGGGCTTTCAAGATCAATGTCGATGAAAGGAAAAGCAAGGATAGAGATTCCATGGGCTTTGCTGTGGTCATCAGAGATTCTAGGTACTTCTTTATTGCTGCTCAAGGATGGAGGCGGTGGGGCAACATGGAGCCCCTACTCATGGAAGCCCAAGCCTTTCTGTTGGGGGGTCAAGTGGGTTGTCCAACTCACGTTGACGAACATACTGATTGAGACTGACTCTCTCTTTCTTTGTAACCTTTTGGCCAATGAAGGACCGATTTGTGCACCGATGAGGGTTCTCATTGAGGAAATTAAGGCTTCGCTTTCCAAGGCTTCCCATATATCATCTCTGTTGGTCCCGAGTTTATGGCAATTACCTAAGAGAGGAGGGGTGAATTGGGTATTATGAAAATTTAAAACTTAAACAGAAACTTTACCCCGAATTAATCTAGTCCCCTTTATGAAGAAACAAAATGGAAAGCAATATAGTGTAGAGAGCAGAAATAAAAATCAACACACAAGATTTTATAGTGGTTCAGGCAACCTCTCTACTCCACTATTCCAAGCTCACACCTTTTGTGACTTGGGTTCCACTGTTGTATTTCACAAATATAACTAGAGTCATTGCTCTCTTCTAGATTCCAGCTCTAGGGGGCATCAACTACTCTCAGCACAAGTAGGTGATGAGTTCCACTCCAATCACAAACTACTTTGCTTACACTTGATCTTAGTTTTCCAAACTAAATCAAGTTCAATACAACAAGTAAAAGTAAAAGAAAGTTTCTACACGTTACGGTTGTGTAAAGATAGATTTGGCGCAAAGAAGAACTTGTACAGCAATGTTGATGAATCAATAAGAAGCTCTTGGCAGTTTGAAAGCAAAGTTCTTCTTCTAGATGTTTGGCTTGATCAATTAAATCTCTTAAAGATGGGAGTTATGCTCATTCAATGATTCTCAGCTATCCTCCTCGTTCATATTGAATGCCTTTTATAATTGTGGAGGAAATCCGAACGTTTGGAGGTAGGTGGCGCGCATTTAATGCGCCAATGTTTGAAAATTTTCCGACTGTTGCGACCCAAGTCGGAGGTGGAGTCGACTTCGGGTGCGACTTCGCCTGTTCGCAACTTCTTCAAGTTCCAGTCTGGGTCGACTTAGTCCTGGACTTGACCCAAGTTGTAGGTGGAGTCGACGTCACCTCGGCTGCTTGCTTGATGAACTTGAAATCCTTGGAATGCTTTGCTTGCTTGAGTTTCTTCATGTTTGGTTGTTCTCTCTTTATTTATATCTCTTTGGAACACTGTGTTATTGTTCTATCTTGATGTCCTTTAGCTCCATGATTTGCAAACTTTGAATCCTTGAGTCTTGAATCTTTGTATTTATGAACAATTTCAATATATTTCAATTAGAATAGTTGAATTCATGCATCTTGCTTTCTTTAGACGTGGATTAGTCTTCATATGTTCCTAGTCGAACATCTAAGTCGACTTGATCTTCAACTTTACTCAAGTCTGCCTTGAAATCGATCTAATCCCCGATTTGACTTCTGAAATCTCTTCACTGTCCGATTGAAGTTGATGCTGGAGTTGACTTGGTCTGCGACTTCACCCAAGTTGCATGCGGAGTCGACTTCGTTTGCGACTTCGGCAGTTCTTCGTTCTCGATTTCAACTCTGGACAGAAATGACGTGTCGAAGTCGATGCTGGAGTCGACTTGGTCTGCGACTTCACCCAAGTCACACGCGGGGTCGACTTCGTTTGCGACTTTGGCAGCTCTGCTCCTCGATTTCAACTCTAGAAGGAAATGACGTCTTGAAGTCGTTGTTGGAGTCTACTTAGGGTTCGACTTGGCCTAAGTCGATGCCTGAGTCGACTTGGAAATCAACTTGACTTGCCATGCTTCATATTCTTCAAATTTATAACTTTTAATCATTTCCACAAACATGTTAGTAACCAAAACTTACTCAAATTAATTTGTTAATCATCAAAACATAGACTTGGCTTATTTTCCACATATTTCCAACAATCTCATTATGTATTAAGGCAAGAAAATGTTGTTGCCCATGCCTTAGCCAATTTTATGTCTTTTTCCGTTTTAGATCACCAAACTTGGTGAGGTAACCCCCTCAAGCGATATTGGGGAAAATTTGTACAGATAATTTTTTTGGGAACGAAATCCTGGATCACTCAATCCCGTTACCCTTCCACATTGAAAGGGGATCAGGATAGGGTCGTTTCCTTTCATCAAAAGAAGTCTTTGTTAATATTCTAGTACTTTATTACTACGTATGCTATATAATAGGCAACGAGAATTGGTTGCACGTTGGCATCCACAATGAGTCAACAATAATTAGAACTTGTTTTTTGTTTTTTTTTTTTTTGAAAGGTTAATTAGAACCTGTTTGTGGTCACACTAAGTTGCTTGAGAATCGAAAATTTATATGATAACTTTCTATATTCCCATTTATATGATAACCTTTTATACAACCAATATTTTAGCGTATCTGTATGACAAGCTTTAAATCTAAGATATTTTTTTTCTAGTATTCATTCATTATATCATCTCAACTGGTGTATACAATAAGGCCGTTAGACATTCCTAGAATTACAATTCTTTTAAAAATAATTCTGCAAATTCTTACAATATTCTACTTTTCCTAATTATAAATCTTAAATATCTAACTAGTGGATGCTCCCACAACAACTTTAAGAAGAATAAAACACCACCACTGATGTTCTTGAAAAATTCTACAGCCCAACCTTTGAACTCATGTCTCCCATCACATGGGACTGACAATGGTACTACTGAAGCAATGCTTCAGTGGCAAATCTAAGATGTTTATTCTCACGCCTTTCATCAAAATACCTAATTAAAATATTATAATGCAAAGCCAAAAGTTGATAATAATTTCTTTATTAAAAATAGAATATAATTTAGTAAGAGTCCTAATGTGGTGCAGCTGATTATACTTAGCTTTAATGCACTCAGGTGCATAAACATTTTTAAATTTTTATTCATTTTTGAAATTTGTATGTGGCCTAAGCATGAATGTCCCAAATATATAATTTTTACGTTTTTATTTTTTATATTTTATTTTGAATTTGCACATGAGAAATGACTTTTTATTTCTTAAATTTAATGTAAAATTTTTAAAACATTAAAAAATATAAAAACTATACATAGGATATTTGTGCTTGGACACACATAAACTTATAAAAATTTTAAAAAATAATTGTATAGTGCCTTGTGTGCGCTAAAGTTGGATGTACTAAAGCTAAGTGCACTGAATTTGATTTTTTATGTTGCTTTATATTTACAATGACATTTCTATGAATTTCGTTGCAAAAATAAATTTTGTTACATTAATAAATTTATTCTGAGTACGAGAAATACAGGAAGGATTTTTATTGCCTTATTTTCAGGTTGGGTGGTGATGACCTTGTGAATTGTTGGAGAAAATCCCAACAACCATGGAACGTGTCTACGTTTTTTCTGTTCTCTTTTCCTTCAATATATGCACGTGATCGTAACTCAACCTTTTCCTCTCGATCTACTCACGTTTCTCATGCATCAAATACATGTAGTGCGTGGTGCCCTTGAACGTGGGGGCATGGCACTTTGTCTAGCAAAACTAGCTAGCTAGTCCTAAGCTGCATGCCCCCGCATATACCCATTCATTTCTGATATATTAAAGATTAATATAGAATCCACTGAATCTATTATATTTAACGTTATTTATATATAGAAACTCTTTCATTTTCTTAATATAATAGTTTAGTACTAAATATCAATTTTTAAGTATATTTTTGATATCTAAACTATCTAAAATATCAATAATGTGGATAATTGATTTTATTAAATATCCTTACATTCTAATATATATGTGAATGGATTTAAGTATTTTTTTCTAATTTACATACAAATATATCTATTTTTAAGAAAATGTGGCCTATAAACAATTTTTATTTTGATGAAACTTAATCTCTTAGGAAAGAAAATGATATTAATTACAATGAATAATTGAATTTTACAATATTATTTCATTCTAATACATGCACATATTTAATAGGTATATACAGACATGGTCTTGTTAGTTTAAACTGACTAATAACGCACTTAGCTCATATCAAAAAACTTATTTAATTTTTTTAATTCTCATAAACTTGTTAATTTATGTGTATTGAATATACAAATTAAGTTTTATATTTTTTGTAGATGTGTGTATTTTTTTTAGATTTTTCAATACACAATTATTTTAGTAATTTTGAACCACTAAAATTATTAAAATGCCCTTATATTCAAAAATTCAAAAATATATAAATATATTCAAAAATAGTAAAAATTTATTTATACATGAAATACATCTAAATTAATAAGTTTAGAGAAAGAAAAGCAAAAAAATATTAAAAATAAGTTTATTGACGAAAGCTAAGCAAATCATTATTTAGTTCGGGTTAATAGAATCATGCTTCATAAAAAAGGCATGATCTTGTTAGCTAAATCAGCAATGTTTAATTTATTCTACGCTAATAAATTTATTTTTAATTATTTTCTGCTTTCCTTTCTATAAACTTATTAATTTAGATGTATTTAATGTATAAATAAAATTTTATCTTTTTCGAGATATATAATTTTTTAGATTGTTAAACATAGGTATATTTTAGCCAATTTTAATGGTAAAAAGTACTAAAATAATCCTGTGTTTAAAAATCTAAAAAATATATGTATATCTCCGAAATGGTAAAACTTAGTTTATATGCATATATTAATAAGTTTATGAAAAAATAAATATTAAATAAACTTAGATTAACAGATTTAAGCAAAAGCAAAAAGAGTTTTTAAAATAGTTTTTTTTGGCTTGGACTACGTAAACTTTACTTAGCTCTGGCTAAAGAGATTGTGCTAGCTTATTTAGCCTGGGCCAAAGAGATCATGCTAGAAGATAAGTAAATATATATTCGACATGCGAAAGCTCTACTCATAAGTCTTCATGTGATAAGTTTCACTCATTTTCCTTCTAGAATATCTATATATTTAGAAAACTTATCTATCTTTGCAATCAAACTAAGAATTTCTCAATATAAAAATCCCCATAGAAGGAAGGAATATTTACCTTTAGTATGAATTCGTAGGTGTATCTATAGCTATAATAGTTTCTTTCACACTTGGTTTGTTGATAGGTTCCACAAAATAATCTTCTTCTTCATTTGAATTTTTGATGTAGCCATGTTATCTACACCTAAATGCAAGAATAAGTCTACCAAAAGTTTGCCGGCGAGCTTAGTCATCCTCCATCCATGGCTTCTCTCATCTCAATTTCTGTTGGCATCTAAAAAATTATATTGATTTGCAATTTTTTCAAAGCGTTGTTCCAAATGGCAGAATTTGTATTCCATCCATTGCTCCTAAGCTCTCAGTGCCATTACACGATCTTATCTTGCAAAATCTTAAGGTCTCGGTTCTCCAATCCTTTCCATGAGAGCTACCGACTCCTATATCCATAGCTAACCATTACGTTGGGCAAGATTGCCATCTCTGATGCCCTAATTTTTACTCATAACTATTGATTTCGCAAAATGTCCCCGCTTGTAAACTTTACTGGAAAAAAACACCTATGATGAGTGCTTATGACTGAAGCCAAACCATAGGTCATCGGAGATCAACATGAAAGAGGTCACAATTTACTGATGCAACGGCGTTGATCACGTCTGATCAAATGGACTACAAAATCCACTCAAATTTCATCACAATATTAATGTTATTTTTACTTTAAAAGAAAAATTAACAAATATAAGATTTTTGCGAACTCAATAGTTAAATTTTGTAAAATATAAAAAAAATTATCGCCGTTACTTTAAAATTCCACTTTTTTTGTGCAAAAAGCTTTTTATTGTAAAAAAAAAAAAAAAAAAGAAAAACCATTGCTAACATAAATAGTTATTATCGCTGAAAATTAGCTTTTAGTGTGAATAGCATAAAGCATGTCGTAAAAAAATAACTTTGTAGTGACCAAAATTATTACTAAAAATATAAATTTTAGTGACAAATTCAAAAAATTGCCCGTGAAATCTTTTGTGACTCACTTAAAGTGATCTAGCTATAGCTAATTACAGTATAAATATAGTGACAATTGCGACAGTTGCTAAAAGTTTTTTTTTCTTGTGGTGAATGCATCAATATTTCAAATCCACTTTCTATCCTTTCAAAACCCCATTTTTAAAAATATTCTTTTCAAAATCCTTCTATAAAATTGTTAATCTAAATGTATTCAATTTATAAACCAAATTTTACCTTTGTAGGAGATGTGTATATTTGCATATATTTTTATTTTTTAAAATAGGAGAGGTTTTAATCATTTTTAAATGCCAAAAATACTTGTATTTTTAAAAAAATTAAAAATATATTTATATATCTCTAAAAATAGTAAAACTTAATATATAAGTTAAATACGCATAAATTAATAATTTTATAAAAAAATTTAAAAAATAAGATTTTACATCCAGATACATTGAAATTTTAATACACCTGTATGCGTTAAACATTGCTCCAATTTTAATTAGCACACATCAAATGTGAAAGGCATGGTTTTCAGTTTACTTTTTTTTGCCTCCGTAACGTACGCAGAAAGTGCATATCATTATTAAAATCCCGTTTAATAGCCTTGTGAAATAATGGGAACAGGATTACCATCAAAAAGAGTAAAAAAGAGAGAGAGAGAGAGAGAAGAGAATGAGCGACTAAATAAAACTAAATAGAAATTAGTTTTTCAATGGTGCTGCGATTGCGTAACTGGATAGAGTCAAGAAACCACGTAATGATGTTGACTTTAATAGACAGTGTATGAGAGAATCCATCTTTCGAATCCACCTAATATACCATTGTTACTTGACGAATAATTAGTTTTAGCTTGTTAATTTTTTGACATTGACCTTGACCTTGCTTGTAGTTCACGGTGGGGTAGGATCAATGATACCGTTTGCAACTTTGCATGCATCTGCGTTCCTTTTTTGGGAAGAGTTCCTTTCATACACCAAAATTTGAACTTAATTTCTAATATACTTATAATATTTCATAAATTCTTCTTATATCCATAATATTTTATCCTAACTTCATATTATACTCACCCCGTTAAAATATTCGTTATCTAACCTATTAAAAAGACGGTTCTGTTATTTTAAAAAAAATTCTATTAAAATAATTCAACCTTAATATAACTCTTAAATTATTTAATAGCATATATTAATGATTTACTATCATTAATTAAGTCATGTTAAGATTAAATTATCTCAATTAAAAACTTTAAAAAAGTAAAATTATGTTTTCAATAAAGTAGATAATGGTTTATTGATGATATAAGCATGAGAGAAATTTAGGATGAAATGTTACGAGGATAAGAAGAATTTATGAGATATTGTGAGTATATAAAAAATTATGAGCAAATATTATTAATACGAGAGAAAATGCCACGCACCTCGAAATATTCTAAGCTTGGAAATTAGTTTAGTCCAAGGAAGAAAATATGTAGTACAATTTTTTTGACAACTTAGTATAAAATATTTTGATTTGAGCGAGTTTTGATTTTTCAAATGTTTCTTTTCACCATTTCGATGGAATTTGAATATATATATTCGTTGCTGCAAGTCCAACGCAAGCATTTGTGTACTCGTGACAAGAAATTTTTTATGTTAATAAATTTCTTAGGTAGCATGCACCAACGCATGCATTAAAATATTATGCAATAGCATGGGGCTCATACACAATGATAAAAGACTAATTAAAAAGTTTCCATGTATCAAATGCAATTGGATAAAGTGGATTTCACATCAATCATCAAAGAATGTAAAAAAAAATAGACAAGATTATATATAGATGTTTTGTAGAAGCAAGGCTCTAATAATTTATAAAATCATTATAGGACAAAAGTTTTGATGACATAGATATTGAATTAACAGTTACGAAATGGATACATAAATCAAATCACTATACAACATTAATTTTACACATTTATTAAATAGGTTTATGCAAATATTTGATTTGGATGATCAAACTAAGTTTCTATGAGTGCATTTGGAAAGTAATCAAACTTTTGAAAAAAAGATTAGTGTAAAAATTTTGAAATATGATAAAATAATATGATATGACAAAGATAATAATGAAGTATAAAGAGAATAAAGTTAAAATAAAAATGTCAGTTGTATGAATAATCGCGAAAAAATGATTAAAAATTAATATAATTTTTTAGCAAGTGAACAAATAATTAAAATAGAATAATTGTAGAAAGTGAAAAATTTTACCTTAAAAAATTTGTGTTTGGAAAGTTTCAAGTTTACTCAAACACATCCTATATATATATATTTTTTTTTAAAAAAGCTAGAGTTTTTTTTTTATGGTTTATATTTACATACATCTCAACACATATTACATTGTAGTTCTGAGACATTCTTACAAACAA
>JAXCLR010010293.1:0-11011 GCA_035584095.1 Annona squamosa | reverse complement strand
TCATTCTATTTCATAGCACGTTTCATCAAGGAAATTAAACTTACAAGGGGTTAAGCTTTTAATTATGAAAAATTTTTAAGAACCCAATTCACCCCTCCCCTCTTGGGTTTTGCCATAAACTCAAGACCAACAGAACTGAAAGGAGAAAACGTAATCTACGATAATCAAGATATTAAACCTGAAAATCTAAGACTATGAGAATAGGCATGATAACCTTGAGAAATTCCATGAATGAACCACAGAACTTAATGAATTCTAATTAATTTAATCCCAGGAGAATAGGTGGTTAAGAAATTTAGGGTACGCCTCATAGGTTTCTAGAGAAGGTGCAAGGATAAATTAGGGTTAGTTCTTCTTTAACAAACAATATCCAGATTAAATAATTATACCACTACCCGTTGCAAAAGACGCATGTGAAATCCTAGACCCTAGGTACTCGCACTCTCGTTCTCTACTCGTTTTAGTTTTTAATTTTCTCTTTCCATTTTTCTTTTTCTTTTCCATTTTATTTACTATATTCTGCTCATATCCGATACGAAAGCGTTTAAAAGCAAAGTTTATAGTCCTAAATTCTCTGTGGATTGATAATTTGTATACTACAATCTACGACCCATGCACTCAAGGTAAGATTGTGATTATTGGTGCACCATAAATCATCATCATAGATGTTCATATGATAGCTTGATCTCTTAAAATATCACAAACCGCATTCTGCATGGTTTAAAGTATCACAGACCGCAACCTGTGTCCTTTTAAACCATCTTAAAAAACATCACAGACTATAGTCTGTGTCTTGTTAAATCATTTTGAAAAATATCACAGACCACAGTCTCTGTCAACTTGTAAAGCGAGCACACCCACTTTAACAAGTTATCATTTGAAACCTAATTTTAGGATAACCTCCATTAAATTCTTTTAAAAATATATTGAGTAAAATATTTTGATAAGCATTTGAGATGTTTGGGAAAATAATCTTTTTAAGAAAAATAGTTCTTGAAATACACTTTGAAATTATAATGACAAAGAAACTTCAAAGCTTTTAACTTTTCAACAATAAACTACATATTTTCCTAGCATTTTCTTAGTTTTCATTTCGGGACCTTTTGCCCAAAGTTTATGTAATTGCATCATTCCTCTTTCTCCACCCTAGTATCATATCCTTGTCCACATATTCTTCTTGTCATTTTTATGTAAAGAGAGGCTTGCATAGCCTTTTGTATGCTATTTTGGCAACTCGAAATCAATTCATTTTATGAAATCAACTTATCTAGTTGATCATCCTTAAACCCCTTTTTAAGACATTTCAAAATATTTCCATCTCCAAAGGAAATCAAAGCTTTTCTAATGTCATTTCAAATAGATTGACCATGTCCAAATCATCATTTATGTTTTAGGGTCTAGCATAGAAAAACCATTCTTTTTCTATAAATAAATCTTTCTTTTCTTTCATAAACATAGTTGTTTATCACAAAATCTTATAGGAGTAAACTCAAAACTCGTTTGTAAGTATTTCTTTGTGAAAAAAGGTTTAAAATCCCTTTTCTTTTATAAAATCTATTTGAAAATAACATTATAAAGAACTTGCTTATTTGTAAGCAAATTCTTAAAACTGTCAACATAAAACGTGAAATCCTTTGGAAATAACATCATGAAGAACTTGCTTACTTGTAAACAAATTCCTAAATCCATCAACTTAAAGCATTCCTACTCCTTGCAACACTTGTGATAAAATAATTATTTTAAAAAGTGTTATTTGCTTCCCATGAAGCAATCCTTAAGACTTTTTATTAAAGTCATCCTTTTCAAAACTTGTAGCTTTTTATTAAAGTCATTATTTTCAGAACTCATGCTTGCTCATTCGTAAGAAATTCATAAAAACATCATCATAAATGTATTCAATCATGTCAACACATAGAAGGAAATTAATATTATGAAAAGTTTGCTTGCTTACTTCAAATAGCCTTAATACCCTTCCTCCATTTCTTTCCTTGTCTTTGCCTAGATAAATGAAAATGATATTTCATTTATATGCATCAATTTCAAATGATTGCATCCCTTAGGGTTTACCAACCTACATAAATCTATTTGAATTTATGTTAAATTAACTTAACCCACTTGTCATTCAAGTTGGGTGTCCATTTTCCAATTCCCTCATTAGTTTGACTTGTGCTTCTATTGAACCCATTCCTTTTAAAATTCACCTCTAATAGATTAAACTCTCATAATCACTTATGATACTTATTTATATCCCATTATAAGTTAAATTTCAACCTAGAAATCTAGAATTTAATATTTATTTTGATTTATTCCTCAATCTGTCGATAATGCTGAAATCAGACACACTGATCTCTCTAAGTTTTGAATCAAAATCAAGGAATTTAAATCTAAAATTTATATCATACCTTAATAACTACATGAATTAACAAAAATAAATATTTTCAGCTAAAAATAATGAGTATTTATATTTATTTTGGTATGTTTACTCTACTGGACAGAAATATCAAATTTCAAACAATTTAAATCACGTTAATTAATAGGTATATTTTATACCTATCAAAAATTAATTTTTATTTTGGTAGAGTGTTATTCAAGATGTCTTCTATATCATATAAACTTTTCAGCTCAAAATTCCTTTTATAAAAATTATTAAAAATCATTTGGTTCAGCTGATCATGACACCCGTTCAACTCTGCTCAAGTTGATTTTCTTAGATTTTTAATTTGCAACCTGCTTATCCTTTTAATTTGAAAATTGGGTTGTTCCTTAATCATCCTATCATGAGTTCTCACACAATGTTTCATGCTAAAAATTGTTCATTTACTATTTTTCATATTTTGGATTTCTATCTCATTCCTACTAGGTTTTGCTTCCATATTTGTATCTAAATTCAACATACATGCAAAACCCTAACTCCTTTGTTCTTAATTCTTATACCTAACATACATCCTCACCTAAAATCAAGATTTCTGATTTCAATACTTAAGAAATATTAAAGATAACTACATACCTATTTTTGAAGATTTTCTTCCCATTTGATGAAGCTAAGAATGCTTAGGGCATCCCTGCTCTTCCTCCTTAAGTTGCAGCTATATTTGGACGTCCAAGTTGCCTTCCCTTTTCTCTACTTTTGCTGTTGAGAACCATCCCCATGTTGTCCCTTCCCCTTTTTATTTAGCTGAATTTTTGGACATTTCTCCCTTCCTCTCTCTCTCTCTCTCTCTCTCTCTCTCTCTCTTTCTCTCTTTCTAACCATGCCAAGGACATCCCCCAAGGCTGCCCCTATTTGCTCCTTTTATAAGTTTGTTGCTTACTCTTGCTTACTTCTTAAGTTTTCTCTTTGCTTGCTCCTTAAAAAACCTCTTTACTTGCTCCTTAAGATACTTCTTTGCATGCTCCTTAAGAAAACTCTTTACTTGTTTCTTAAGATACTTCTTTGCTTACTCCTTAAGAAACATCTTTACATGCTCCTTAAGATACCTCTTTGCTTGCTCCCTAAGAAACCTCTTTACATGCTCCCTAAGATACCTCTTTACTCGCTCCTTAAGAAACCTCTTTACTTGCTCCTTAAGTTTTCTATTTATTTGAAAATTCTAAATATCAAAAATTAATTAAGGAATCTCCCTTGGACATTCCACCTCCTTGCCTCCTTGCTTGGCCATTTATGGCTACCACGTCTAGCCTATACCCATGTATTTAATCACCTTGGATATTTCATGGATTTTGTGAATTTTTGGAAATACAAAAATGCTCCCAAAAATTCCTCCTCATGTCACCTCATCTTATCCCTTAATTGCCTCATTTAAGAAGTTGATTTTTCATTAATTGCATTGATCCCAAATGGATCCTACGAAGACATTTGTCGCATATACTTTTCAAAAATCAATTATTCATTAATATAGTTGATTTTAAATCTTATTCAACAAATCCCATATCGACACGTGTACTTGTTACTTTCGGTCCATTAATGTCATCTTACTTTAAAAGTCAACTGCTTTCGTCCTTTTGTAATTATGAATTTTTTATGATAATTATCTTAATCAAACTCATCCATAAGATTCATCATACCGTTTTAACCGTTCCTGACAAATTTCATCTTAAAATGACCCTTCTAGCATAAGTTATGACAATTTGAAATTCTTTTTTAGATTTGTATGAAAATAAATAATTATTACCATAATCTTATCATAATTTTGATAATCCAATCCCTTCATAAGATTGAGAACATCATCATGTGCTTACCTTTCAAATTTGACCTCATTTCGCCTTATAAGCGTCAAGTTATGAATTTTTTAGCATTTATCTCATTAATTTCATAATTATCAACATAATCTCCATTAATTAAACCATAATATATAAGGTAATTATCTCCAATATATTCATATTTTCTAATTCTTATTAGGTCTCTTTGAGCACATTAACTTACCTTGAGCTATGGTGATTAATTTAATTACCTTACTTAGTCATGAGCCCTATCTTATCCATTCACTTCAATCATATAATTAATACTCATTACATGCCTAGATTGCATGTATGAGTCACATTTGTTCTGGGTATCACAAGCCAAACGACCGTTCATTGAACCTGCTCCCATCTCATGGAATGCACCACCGGCCTCCGACCTTCCCTTAGTAACTCGGCCATATATAGAGGGGGTCCGAGTCCACCTGTGATAATCTCTATAATTGACCTATTCTTTATTCTAGTGCACCATATTTCGATCATATATGTTTACGTGCCAGTATGTTTTCAGGAAACATCACAGATCTCAGGCCGTGTTCTTTTTTTGGAACTTAAAAAGTGTGCACAACCCACTTTAAACATATTTTCATAAATATCATTTGAATTCTAGTTTTAGGATGACCACCCTTAAATAATTTGAGAAATATTTAAGTAAAACATTTTAATAAGCATTGTAATATTTGAGAAAAAAATATTTCTAAAAGTGTTGCTTGTAATAAAAGTTAAAATCATCATGATAAAAGAATTTCTAAGCATTTAAATATTCAAGAAGAAAATACTTTTCTCACTAACATTTTTTTATTTCCATTTTTGTACTTTTCGTAAGCAAAGGATATGTAAATGCATTGTCTTCCTTTATCCACCCTGGCTTCATATATTTTGTTCACATGTCATTCTTATCATTTTTATATAGAGAAGAACTTGCATAATCCTCAAAATACTATTTTAGCAAATAGAACTCCAATTATTTTGTATTATTAACTTATTGGGTCGGTCACCCTTAAATCCTCTTTGGAAACATCCGTATAAAATATTTTCAAAGCATTTTCAAGGTAATTTTTATATTTAAAGAAATTCAAAATTTTTTCTAATAAATCATTTTAAAACAAATGAACTATTTCCAAAACATCATTTGTTTTCAAGTATCATGTCAGAGAGAAATCAACCTTCTTTGATAAATCAACTTTCTTTTTATAAACCTAAGTTGCTTTTCACAAAGTCCCGTTGAAGTAAAATTTCGAAAAACTTGTTCGCAATTATTATTTTGTAAAAGAATCAAGACCCTCTCTCTTTTTTTCATAAAATCCTTTAGAAATAACATCTTAAAGAGCTTACTTACAATAAAGCAATTCTGAGATATTGCATTAAAGCCGTATTTTCAAGATCTGTGTTTGCTTATTTGTAAGTAATTCTTTGGAGCATCATTATAAAATACTTTCAATCATTTCAACTGTGAAACCTCAACCTAAGTAGGATTCAACATATGCATTGAAAATTTACATGTAATTTATACGTGAATTTATTGAATTTTAAATATTTTTTGTGGTTTTGCTAAATAATGATTATTAGGGCTAAATATTAACAATGATGATGCGAGTGATCATTATAAGTTGATATGGGACAAAGGGATTAAACTAATTTTTTGGTGATTAAAATACACCAAAACATCATGGATGATGATTTTAAATTATTTAATATGAATTATGAGAATTTAAGAGGATAATTCCCAAGTTAGTGGAAAAATACTAGAAAATTCATAACTCAACGCCCGTAAGGCGGATTCAAGTTAAATTTGAGATGGAAGTTGGTGATGATGGGTTTGATATTATGAGATTATTGGATAATGAAAACTCTTTAAGAAATTAGTTTAATGATTTATTGATTATATCCCAAATCCAACCATTAACTTCAAACTGCTATAACTTGAGCTAGAAAAATCGGATTGAGATGAAATTTGAAATAGTTAAATAAAATTATAAGATTAAAATTTTGGAAGGTTTAGACCAAAAATATTATATTAGAAAAATACCTGAATTGGAAAAGGTGTATATGGTTGACTTTTGCACCTCAGGAGTACCTTGCATTAATGGCTAGAGTACATGGAGTAAATGCAATTTTTAATGACTCAAATAGGTGTCAAATGCAGGTGCAATGCAAGGTATTTTATGCATAATTACAAAATGCAAAAATTTCATGAATTATTGATGAGCTGCGTATATGTCTATTAAATTGTTCACTATTTATGCAACTATAAGTGTCGTGTCAAGTAATAAAGAATGAGTAGAGTATTGTTCCCACGAGGAATTGTTAACCAGAATTATTATTTAGCTTAACTGCTTTTGAGGGTTGTAAGATTCTGAGTTCGTGTGTGAACCCTAACCCAAGTAGGCCATATGTACGCATTAAACATATATTTGATGATTATTTATGAATTATGGAATCATGAAGGTATTTTATGATTTTTGCTAATTATGGCAATTAGGGTTATGGGTTAGCATTAATTATGAATTAATGATTTTGAGCCTAAATGAGACAATGGGTTTAGAATGAATTATTTATGATTTAAATGTGCAATTATATCATGAAAAATCATTTTCTATTATTTAAAATGAATTATGGAAATAAAGATGGAAATTGACAAGTGTGAATGAAAATATTAAAAAATTCATAACTCAACGCCTAAAAGGCGGATTCAAGTGAAATTTGAAATGAAAATTGTTAATATTAGGCTTGGTATTATAGAATGAAAAGATTATGAAAATTCTTGATGAAATAAAAATTGTTAATATTAGGCTTGGTATTATGGAATGAAAAGATTATGAAAATTCTTGATGAAATGAAAATTATGAATTTTTTTAAGTATATGTTCATTTCAACCGTTAACTTTAAACGGCTATATTGGGAGCTAAAAAACTCGGATTGAGTTGAAATTTGAAACGGTTGAATGAAATGGAGAGATATTTATTTTAAATAGATTGTATTGTGCATAAAATATTGAAAAAATTCCTGCATTGAAAAAGGTGGGCAAGTTTGACTTATGCTCCACAAAAGTACTAAGGCATTAATGATGGAGTACCATACATAAATGCTTGATGCAAAAGGGAATGTGAGGTGTCCATTGCAGGAATTTTTGGAGGGAAATTATGCATTTAAATAAAATACATAATTTCATGAATTATCCAAGCATTTAATGCCCAAAATGATGAAGCGATGGAAGCATGGGCAAGGTGGCCAAGGAGAGACGTCCAAGGGCTGCTATGTGGCCAATTTTTGATTTTTTAAATTTTTTAAAAATGCCACATGTTGCTGAGATGAAAGTACATGATTTTTGCAAGCGATAATGGAGAGTTTCAGCAATTAAAAAATGCAAAAAGGGAGGAATATGCAGCTGAAACCGTGGATTGCATTGTGAGTGAAATAATGTGCAGAAAAATGGCAGTTTTAGCCATTTTATTGATTTTTCTTAACACCAAATTTATGGAGGAATTAAAGGGTGATTAGGAGCATAAATTACCCACGTTTATACATGAAATAAAAATGAAAAATGAGATGCAAAAATCTGGACAAGTTTGGGCGTGAAAGGGCTATGCAGTTTACAGTCAAATGATGCAGATTTTATGATTTTGGGTAAAAAAGTAAAAATGCATTTTACTTGGCCCAAATTCACCCACCTCATATGGTAGATAAGGGAGCATTGAATGGGGGTGGAATTGCAGCACAAGTGGGCCTCACTGCTGGAAAAATTCCTGCAATATGTATAAGCCTTTGCACGTAGAGTTGAGATGAAATTGGGAAAACTTTCTAAGTGCTAAAAACGTCCCAAGGGAACCAGCAACTCACGAATTTTTTTCCAGAAAAATAGAGGATAAAATCAAGGGAAAAAGGAAGGAAATTTGAAGAAGAAATTACTTCAAGTTGCTTAGATTTGATTTGTTACAAATCCAAGTAAGTATGTGATGATTTTGGGTTGTTTAACTTAAGTTCTTAAACTCAAAACTTGGAAATGAAAATCATGCTTAAAGAATCTGTAAAATGATGTTTTAACATGCATTTTCATGAATATGGATTGGGTATTAAGTTTTAAGCATGAATTTTTAAGCTAAAGTTCATGGAAATGGAGTTATGCATGCATATGGAATGAAAAATTCAAGTTGTTAAACCCTAAATCTCCAAAAAAAGTTGCTGTTTTGATTTTATATTTTTATTAATCTATGAATCATGTATTCATTCCAAAAATATGAAGGTTTATGCTTAAGTGATGAAATTTTGAAGTTATGGAATGCAAAGTATGAATTTTGACCTAATTTCTTAATTTTTGGGTTAAATATTTTATGGAAATGAACTTGCATGTTTTATGTATGTTATTTAGGGTGAAATATCCTAGATTTAAGGTATGATGGATGCCCAAAAGATTTAGGAAAAATGAACCCTAGAACTGATTTTTATGAATTTTTGAAGTAATGCATGTATGAAGTGGAAATGGGTCTCAAAACGTGTGGGTTACCCGCTGTTTTGAGAAATAAAAATGTATGAATGTTGAATATGTGCTAAACCCTAGAAAATTGGTTGAGAAAATGGATTTAATTTCTAGAAAATTCGGATTTTAGGGCTGACCATAGTTGTGTCAAAAGACACATTAAACGGGTAGAAAATGGGTTCCAAACTTGCTGTTATGGGAACCTATGAAGAATGGATTTTAAACCCCATTAAAATACCTTAAGTAAAGTGGTATTAAAGGTTAATTAACCCACTGAAAAATGGGTTAAATTTCTGAGTTAGGAAATTTTATGAAATGCATTGTGTTTAAGTGCTAAACGAGCATATGTGAAGGGATAATGATAAACGAGTGATGAATGACTTTTGAAAAATAATTTTATGCAAAAATGCATGAAAATGAGATGAATTCCGTGTTTTTGGATCTATTTGAAATGATATGTTATTAATCCAAAATTCTGGATTTGATTTATGAAGCTAAGGCAATGCTATGTACGAAGAAGAAACACCCGTATGTGTGTTTTGAGAAAAAATAGAAAAAAAAATGCAAAGTAAGCTTAATGAAGATATGAATGATGTATATGGAATGAATTTTATAATATTAAAATGAATACCCTAATTTTAGGGCTATGTGTATATGCTATGTCGTATGATAGCCGAATGTGTGTAAAAGGTGCTAATATGTGCAAATTAAGCCATATATGTGTATGATGACTTATAAAGTCAAATAAATGATGTGTGTATATGAAATGGGTTGGAAAACTAAGTAAAATATGAGAAAAGGAAATGTATGAAAAAGCATATCATTTTCATGTAGGCAAAGGCAAAGAGAAAGTGACGGAGGAAAGCTAAGAAGTTCAGGTAAGCAAGCAGCTTTCCAAATGATTTTGTTTTCATTACAAGGTGTTTAAGGATGGTCATTCCTTGTTTATATGTATATTGAAATGTTTATTTCTATTGAAATGTTTATTTCTATTAAAATAAATGATTGCTTATGGTTTCACAATTATGCATGAAATGTGTTGAACCATGAGTTTATACGATGTTTCATTGAAATGGTGTTTAGAGAGGGATGGTGCAAAGAATTCTCGATATGAGAATGACAAGTTCCATGTGTAAGGGGGTAAATGATGCCGGGGTGACTAAAAGACATGCATGGAATGGAAATCAAGTAGGCTAGTCGAGGTAGTAAGTGGACAAGGAGTCCCCCTTGATGTTGCTAAGTCGGAATGTCCGGCGCCAATGATGGAAAGGATCATGCAATGAAAGAGTGTTCCCTGTGCTAGCGTACAGTCACATGAAAAATAATGTGGCGCCCTAGCCCGAGCGTCACATCCTTACCTCAGAATCTATCGATTGGTAAATGTGAATTAGGATTGTTGCCCTGATCACGCGGCGGGTTCTTATTGGATATTTATTCGATTAATCCTAACTCCTTAGGATTTTATATCATTCCACTTGTTCCAAGTTTCCATCAAATGCCTTTCTAGGCCATCGTATCATTTAAGAGTTACACATGTCATCTCATAACCTTCATACTTAACTATATCATAATATTTCATGCCTTAGCATTTACCCATAAAAATTTTTTGCCAATCCATAGGCATAACACATAGCATAACCTTCTACAACATTGAATAAAAATTTAATTGTTAACATTTATATAATCATTCAACCCTTAGATTAATATACAGGTACTCATGAAAATTCATTCATCCTTGAATCTCCACCTGTGCTCCTTGCCTCCTTCCTTTCACCTATCTATGGGTTTGGAAAATAAAACGTGAGTTAAAATTCAACTCAATAAGCAAGCTTAGGGTTTTCATGCAATTCATTTTGAAAGCAACACTTTTTAAAAACATTTCCTTCCATTTAGTAGAGACACTTAGCAAATGATCAACTACCTATGAAGCAGAAACATTTTCATAAACCTTGCGTAAACATTTCATGAAAATCATTCATGAAAAACCATTCACATAAACCATTTGCAAACATTTCATAAATATTGGATGTACAAATTCATCATTTTCATTGATGACGTTATCCTTCATGTGACGGTACGCTAGCATGGGGAACTCTCTTTCATAACATGATCCTTTCCATCCTTGGCGCTAGACCTTCTGACTTGGCAACGTCAAGGGGGACTCCTTGTCCACCTACTACCTCAACTAGCCTACCTCGCCGGTCCTTTCCGACTTGGTGACGTCAAGGGGGACTCCTTGTCCACTTACTACCTCGACTAGCCTACTTGATTTCCATTCCATGCATGACTTTTAGT
>JAXCLR010010292.1:0-11017 GCA_035584095.1 Annona squamosa | reverse complement strand
AAATATATTAGTGTACGACTAAATGATTTTCAAAATATTCTTATTTTTTAATACAAATGTAAATAATTTTAAACATTCTTTATAATTTACATATGAATATCTATTAGCAAATATGGCTTATACATATATTTGATTTGAATGAAACTTGGCTTTCTAACTAAAAAAACATGTAATGTTAAATATAATAAATGAAGTAAATTTTTCATTAAACATCATAATTTTAAAAATGAAAGAAGTAACATAGAACTACTTTTGGAACAATATTTTTTTAGAATATTGCCTCATACTCATTAGTCCCAGAAAATTAAAATGCTTTGAATATTCCTTTTCTCACTTTCAGTATTTTTTTCATTATATATATATATATATAATCATCATACCACGCTTTTGGGATAACCAGGCAACTGACAAAGATCAACTTCAGAGAAGAGGTAGGCAATGACAAAGATCAACTTCAAATTGCACACTTTTACCCACTCACGTCCATCACATGGTGACTTTTTTCCTCATACTTCAACTTCAGACGCCGATGGGAGACCTGGACCACCGGCGGCATGGTCCGAATCATCTTTATTCAATGAGATTATATGAATTCTAAGATCCATTTAAATTTCAGTTGTGTTCGGTTTACGAAACGAGGATCGTGCATGCAATGCATGGTGTGGATCATCAACTAGGTAGAAATATGCGAACTGCAAAGACACCCAAGGAGGAGGAGCATCTGCAAGTGTGGGCCTCCACCTCGCCCACAACGGCTGGCAGCACGAAGGAGTGGGGCCAGGCCTCCTGCATGGATTCCACCGGCGGTCTCTTTTTATTTTGGTGATGGGCCACATCCCACGATTCCCACCAAAAGGCACTGCACTTAGGATGATGGGACATGATACTACGAGATGCCCCAGTCCATAGGGAGGCCCCGGAGATGCCTTTGACTGATCAGAGCCGAGCATCTATCTGGGGCCCACCAGTTGGAGACATACATGTCCAACTTTTTTTTATTCCAATTCCAGAAGGCTCTCTGCAGCCAGCAGGAATATATAATTATTATAGTATTTAGAAGGTCACTTTTATTAAATCAATCAATTAATTGGCATGATTCTCAAAAGGTCTTCTCAAGTAAAAATTCCTCCTCTCTTCTCGCTGATTTTTTCATCCTTGGAACACCAACCCAGCATGTATAAATAAGCCATCCCCCACCTCTTGTTGTCCATCACAGCCAAGCCTCGTATGTTCTGAAAGATACAGAGGCCTTGGGCTTGTGCTCACCCCATCTCATCTTTTCCCGTGCTCTACTACAGAAAAAAAGCTACTTCCTTCCTCTGTTTGCTCCGTGTCTACTCCAACAGCATTGAGCTTTTACATGATTGCTTTGGCAACCCACTAACCAAATTCTTATTTGCTCCTCTCCTTCCACCTCTCTCGCGTAGATTCTGAGCTGTTTGGGGGTAATCGAGGAGGGGAGCTTTCTCATTACTGATCAGTCAGCTAGCTGGGATGGACAGAGTGTTGGCTTTGGCTGCCCAAAACCCAGTTCTGATTTTCAGCATGAGCTCTTGCTGCATGTGCCATGCCATCAAGAGGCTCTTCTACGAGCTTGGGGTGAACCCTGCCGTCCACGAGCTGGATGAAGACCCCAATGGAAGGGAGATGGAGAAGGTGCTGGTTAGGCTGCTGGGCCGCACCCCACCTGTGCCACTTGTTTTCATCGGCGGGCAGCTGGTGGGGCCTATCGACAGGGTCATGTCCCTGCACCTCAGCGGCTCTTTGGTCCCACTCCTCAGACAAGTTGGAGCTCTGAATTAGAATTTTCAGACGCCCCACCAAATCCAAGAATAGTTCACAATACAAGCTCTTTGCCTTGGATTCATATCCACACACAACAAGCAAGCAAGCCGATTAAATAAGAAAAACACCCCACAACCCCACCTACCTAGCTTTAATTTAGCTTTCATGTTCCTAGTATTATAGCTGGTTTTCAGTTTGATTTTAGCATGTTCTCTTTAAATCTCATTTGAGTAGTTCTACTCGTATAATCAAGTGGGTCTTTAATATTCGTCCTGTTAATACCAATTTCATCACATGGGCCCATTAATGGTGCTGTTTGATGTGGAAATGTGCTCGAGATTGATTTGAACTTCCTTTCTCCTGTTTTGCTGGCAAATTAAATGGATGCTAGCTCCAAACGTGCATGTTTCATCTTCAAGGTTGGTTCAAATGGAGTGGTTCGCGAATTCATTTCCATATACACGGTTCCACGGTATTAAACCCAATATATAATACCATTTTAACCCAGTGTGGGTCGTGGGAGCAGTGTACTTAATTGACAGTTCTGAGGTTGAAATGGCAGTTTCAATACCAATCAAGGTCACAATCACTGCCGGAAAAATCTAATAGAAAAATAAAATGAATTATTAAACACATGACAGTTGTCACCCACAGAACTCACATTTTAAATCTTTGACTGAAAAGGAAGGGAACCACGGAAAAGAAATAATAATCCACTGTCATAAAACAGGATACAGAGGGATACAACAGGAAACTGGATACCTTACACTCACTTCGTGAAATGCCTTACGCTGTTTTCAATGAAATATTTTTAAAAGCTCTCTCTTCAAAAAAAACCTTAAAATCTAACCGAGGGATCCAACTAAATCCTTAAACACATCGGTTTAGCTCGCAATTTGAATTTCGTGATGTCGCCAATTCATGTGCATAAACTCGTTTAAATTGATAATTCCAAATGAAAAAAACCAAACAATGAGCATGTCTTGCATGCATTCCAGCATTTAAATTCAACGTCAGCAAGACGAATGCTGCGATTTAAATCTGTTCATATTACAGAATTTTTGGCTTTTCGCAAGCAAGATTGTCTTGTAGTTAAAATTTGATTTACTCAGTAGAAAACTTGGTTACCAATAGTTAGTGACATATATTACATAATAGTCAAAAAGAAGAATTTGATTGCTAATAGCTTTTTTTTTATACTTGAGCAACCAAATTTTTTTTGTCGATAAAAATATTATAATAAATAAGAAAAATTTTCTTTACCTATGATAGTATTATTGAATTTTTTTCTTACAAAAACATCATCGCACATAAGAAAATTTTTCCTTATTAATAAAAACTTTTTGGTTGTTAACAATTAAGGTGCATTTGGGAAACAGGAAAAAGACTTTGGTGGTAAAGCTTTTTGAATAGATGGCATAATTATGTTATATGATAAGAGTAATAATTAGTAGTAAAATGAGCAAGAAATAGATTGTTTAATTATATGAAAATATGTAAAAAGTAGAAGGATGAAGTCGGGAAAACATTTTTTTTTTCTCATTTCCATTTGTCAAAAACAAATTTTTGTTTTAGTAATTGTTCATCATTGACGGTGATTAAATAACATGAGGATTGCTCAGAATGACAAAATCCTTTTTTTTTCTTCTCCTTTCCCTTGGTCAAAAACCATATTTTATTTTAGCAATTGTTTTTCATCGATGGTGATTAAATAACATGTGGATGACTCAAAAGGACAAAATTCATGCTCCATGTAGACTCAGAGCATGCAGCACTGCATGATCTCAGGCATATACACATTTTTTTTAAAAAATTTTTCATAAGCTTGTTAGTCCAAGTTTATTTAACGTATGTATCAATTTTTACCATTTTTAGAGATTTTTAGATATTTATTTTTTATTTTCAAAAATCAAAAATAAATATCTAAAATACTTCAAAAATGGTAAAAATTTACACATAGATTAAATATACTTGGGCTAATAAGTTTATAAAAAAATTTTCAGAAAAAATAAAAAAAAAAGTATATGCGCCCGTGAGCAGAAGATTACGTCACGATAGACTCTCCTTCATGCATGACCATGTCACAATGTTAGTGCCATTTGGAGGCAAAAATTTCATGGAAAGATGGTTGGTCCAAAGGTCGGGTTGCATATACTTTAAAAAAATTGTGCTTTTTTTTTTTTCCTGAAAAGGAAGAATAAAAATGCCGGGGAAAATGCCCCTCGTAACAGCGGCAAACCAGAAAACAATTCAGATGCTCTCTCTACGTGAGACAAGAAACGACTAAAATTCAAATTAGAGACCCGATACAATGCACCCTGGTGGATTAGGCTTTCTATGCACCTGGATGTATAACTTATTTTTTATTTTTTGAAATTTTTTTATCAAATTATTAATCTAGGTTTATTTAATCCGTATATTAAGTTTTACCTTTCTTGAAATTTATATATTTTCTATAATTTAAATTTTAGTTCTTTTCGTCCATTTAAAAATTATTAAAATACTTCTATGTTTAAAATTAAAAAAATATTTATATATTTTTAAAAATGATAAAAGTTTTTATATGAATAAAATATGTTTAGATTAACAATTTTATAAAATTTAAAAACTTCAAATAAATAATTTTACACCTTAAGTGCAGGGAAAGCGCAATGCATTGGAAAGGAATCCATCAAAGTTGTGCTTTGGTGATGCACAGGGAGGCACCCTCCTTACCCACCAAACAAACTTTTTAACTTTTCAATCTAAAACTTTTCATTCTCCATAATTATCCTATTTTTTAATTATTTCTTCACATTTTTCAATACAACTGCCTTACTTTTCAATCATTTCTACACAATTACCAACACAACTAACGTATCTATTTCAATTTTATCCTATTTATTTATTATCATTATCTCTATCATATTACATCATTTGGCAACTTCTCATCTCTACAACTTTTCATCAAAAGTTTTATCCATTCCCAAACACACCCTTAAGATAACGGAAAAATTACTAGCAATAGAATTGGGTAAAAATTTTATCCACGCCAACAATTAGGATAAGATAAAAGAAAATTTCCAAATACATCAATAATTTTTTACCTTAATTCCTCCTATATTCAAGCATTTTCAATAATTTCTTCCGTCCGCATGAACTTTTCTTAAACTCACTTTCATTTTAAGTTCAAAATTTTGACTTTTTTTGTAAATGCCAAAATTACTCTTTCCAAATCACATTCTCACACACCTTAGCTACCATTACTTCACATCGGCATACTTTCATCCTTAGTTGTCGTCCACAATCTTCCCACGCACAACAACTGGATTCGTCACCGAAATCAATGGTCGGTTTTGATGAGAGCTTCATCAGGTTTGGTGGAGTTGTTGACCATTGTCATTGTTGCTGTAAATCTTACTCATCCTCGAATTATTTGTAGCAGGCTAGGCTAATGAGCGAATTTTTTATAGATTACTCTATAATAGTTGGTAACTTTCCGAATTTATTTAGTATTTTAATTTAGTTTTTAAAAATCAAAATTTAGGACATAAATACCCACGCGCCTAATTTTGGTTTTTGAAAATTAAATTAAAATATCAAATAATTTTAAAAAAATTATTAAATTTCATAAGGTAAAAGATCTTAATGGAACCAGCATTGCATATGTATAAAAAATTTCTTAAAAATTTTAAAAATATATATATATTTTTGCTCTCCGGAAGACCATAGAGAATCGCGGGGATTATTTTTCCATGTGTGTATGCGTGTCAATTAGGAAGAAAATATTGCCTCCACCGCAACAGCACTTAGCACAAGTCTGCTTAATTTTCCGTGACCAACATTTTGCAAGGGTAGCCGGTTCGAAGAACAAAGTGATAATATCCTGCATGCATCGCTAACTAAAGTACAGGCCAGCTACAACATTTTTTAAAAGAAGTACAGGTTACGGTTTCCCTTAACTTCTTTATTTTTTATATTTTGATGTTTGATAAAAAATTCAATTATATTTAATATCATTCGTTGAGGTTAAAAGACCAAGTTTCATCTAAATTAGATATGTACATAAGCCACATTTGCTCAAAAATAGGTATATTCATGTGTAAATTAGGAAAAATATTTATATCTATTCACACATATATTAAAATATAGCAATACTTAATAAAATCATTTATCTACATATGTATGATATTTTAGATAATTTAGATGTTTAAAATGCTACGTCAAAATTGATATTTAATATTAAATCATTTTATTATATTAATTTTATATATTTGTAGACGAGACCTATATACAATAATACTAGACAGATGAAAGAATTTCTATTATAATATAAACAATGTTCAATATAATAAATAAAGTGAATTTTTCATCAATCATCTGCATGTTTAAAATAAAATGGATTATAAAGAAAATGAGCTTCATAGAAGTACTCCTAATTAACGTATATGCATAAAAGCATCAAGAAAAAAATAAAATAAAATAAAGTATATGCATGACAGCGGTATGTCAATAGTCACTTACTTTAGCGAAAAGTCGTTTACCAAGCACAATGGGATTTGAAATCCCATAATCAACAATGATAAATATTCAATGCCACATTTTAAGTTAAGATTAAAAATATGTCTGATCAATGAGATATATAAGAGGCACTATCACAGATCTTTCTATTGGCAACATGAAGGATTACATACTCAGGGATAGTGGGTGGATTCGCTCACTTTTCTTGTCTCTTTTGGATTGAATTAAGGGAGTTTGTTCACTTCTCTGTATCTCTTTGGATTGCCACAATAACTCGTCAAAATAAAATTAAATAGAATAAAAATACTATTATTCTTATTATAAGATGAAATGATTGGATCAAGATTAGATATTTAAAAAAGAAATGATCTTGTTAGTCAAAGTTAAGTAAATGTTCCACTTAACTCACTTCAAAAAAACTTATTTACAATAATTTTTATTTTTTTTATACACTTATTCATTTAAGTTTATTTAACATATAAGCTAAGTTTTACTATTTTCACGTATGTGTATATGTTTTTTTTGAATGATAAACTTAAGTTATATATTAGATATACATAGATAAACAAATTTATGAAAAAAAGTTAAAAATTATTATAAATAAATTTTTTAAATGGGCTAAGTGGGATATTTGCTTAGTCCATGCTAACTGGATCTCTTCTCATTTAAAAAAGAAAGAATATACTCCTGGGATCTTCTCCTTATATTGTGGTCCCAATTTCCATATAACATGTGCTAGAGTCAATAGTGTAAGCTAGTAGTACTTTCGGCTACTCTTTTAGAGAGATACTCTCTGAAATGGACATCCTTGTGAAGATGCAAATTCTATAAAGCTTAGGATTTATTCAATAACTTGCAAAAAATGAAAAAAAAATCAAAAAGAATTTGAAAAAAAAAAAACACTTCTTGGATCACAATTTCAGCTATTGATACTAAAGTAATGCAGCAAAGGAAAATATCCAGATCCTGCGATCCTTGGTCAAGAATATACATCAAGAGTTAATTATTGATTAGATCACCAATACGATATAGGAGGTAAAAAGTTAGAACAACTACTAAAATGTATAGTAGATGTGTTTGGCATTTCATGAAAGTTATTCCAAAGTTGTTTACTTTCCATAATTATCTCATTTCTAATATTTTTGTATATTTGTATATAATTATCTTACTTTTAATCTTTTTTATTCAGCTACCTATATAATTACTTTATCCATTTTTATTTTTATTTTTCGTCATTGCCCTTATAATATCATGTTATTTCTCAAATTTCAAAAAAAAATTATCCAAAAATTTCATCAAAAGCATGTTTGGAAAGCATTAAAATTTTTCAATCTAAAATTTTTTACTTTTTATAACTATTATATTTTTAATTATTTACTCACTTCTTCCTGTATAACTATCATACTTTTCAAATATTTCTACATAATTACCATACAACAACCATATTTATTTTATACTTTATTCTTTTTACTCTTCGTTATTACTCTTACTATATCATATCATTTTTTACCGATCGAAAAACTTTAACACAAAATAATTTTTATCAAAAATTTTATCACTTTCCCGACACCCAAAAAAACAAACACACTGGTAACTAATTAAAACCTACAGTTCAATAAAACGTAGATGAAAAGTCTTTTTCCCATTGTTTCGATGGATGGTTCATCCACCACAACACGATTAAAGAGTGTCGGCATCCATCCGTGCCTTTTCCTGCCGTCGCGAGGCTGGCTTCAAAAGAAATCCAGAAAAGCCTTTTTCTCCTGTGGTTCCAGTTAAACGCCGAAAAGAAAAAGATATTAGGACGAGTGCTTGAATCTGGAGAAGTGAAGGAGAACGCACGGCGCATGAGCTAGCTTAGATTTGCATTTTTCCAAGGAACGTAACCTTTTCACCGAAATTAGGAAACCATTGAGACATGCATGCACATATTGGTCACTACATGTTTTAACTAAATAATGATTAATTACTAGAGACAATTAATGTATTTGTGCACTTAAATTAGTCTCGACAATTAACGAGGAATGCACGTGGATATGGTAGGGGGTTTGGCAAATTACCTCAACTGAGGTACACCTGTGTCTTGCAGACTTGAAATTCAAAATTGGTAATATTATCCTTAAAAAGTATCATAAGTCATAATTAATAATACTCCTCAGAAGGACATTCCGCATCATCGATCTAGTCTCTATTTACATTGTAGCACTGGGAAACCTTCGCCTTAGCCAATAGTCATCATATTTTATAGAAAATTAGAAGCATCTTTTTAGAACGGTGAAGCAAGGGGTTAGGTGAAATCACGTATAAGTATATTTGTATTGTATAATTTATTTTAAAACATAAAAAAACTAAAAAATTTCTATAAATTTAAAAAAAATGGTAAAAATTGATACACATATTAAATACACTTAATTAACAATTATATAAAAATTTTAAAACTAAAAAATAAGTATTTGCACCAGGATGCTCAAGATAACAACTCTAACACATAAAATATAAACATGAGAGCTAAACAAAATAAACTATCAAAATCTTCTCCAATTCACGATCATCATCAACCTTATGTTAACTCTAAATTATATTAGTTTTACGAGAAGAAGTCTTAACTATGTCACCTATCTATTTGAATTTTCTATTAGCTAAGAGACTAACTCATGCATAACTAGACTAACTAGTATTTCCCAATTACTTCCATTAGAGCGCCAATCCCATGTTGGACTCTTATCTTAGTCCTACCATCTAAAACTGTTATCATAAGGAAAAATTGAGTCTGATCCAACTCAATGAACACAAAAACAGTAAAACTCAAGCGTTTAAGCAAATAAATATCATTATTATAAATATAACTAAAAACAATAAAACCTTTTAAATGCATGTTCATCTATTTTATCATCATGCAAACAATCATGATCTAAACGCCTTATATAATGTACATATTCATCATTCTCATCCAAGTCAACTCAGCACCCTTGGTGGACTTCTAATCATCAAAACACCCTACATAACTATATCAAAATATATTGTGCCCCCGACTCGCCAGAAAAATTGTTACGCATATGTCATGTTCAACATGCAATGATACACTCATCCAACATGCTTATGCTCATTTATTCATTCTAAAATACATCTATCACACTCGGATAATTTAACTAATTTATAAATTATCATAGTCATTTTTTTAATGAAAGATATGTATACTTTCATTAACCAGAAAGAAGATTGGGATGAGTACTCCCTCCCACAAGTACTCTTTTAAAATATTCCCTCTCTTCCTCCTTTTCTTCCTCACCTCCTCCATTTTCTTCTTCTTTTCCCATATTTTTCTCGTCTTTTTTTTTTTTTTCCAAATAATGGCTGCTGTACGATTCATGCGTTGGCCGGGGAGGGGATGGGTCAAAGGGTTTTGGATTTTCTTCGGGAAAAAAAAAAAAAAAAACTTCAAAGTTTACCAGGTTTTACATACATGGAGATAAAATATGAAAAAAAGGAGTAAATTTCTTAGAAGTGCCAAATCTGCCAATAAGATAGAAACAATATTGACTACGAAATAATAAAAATATATATCCTTAGAATAAAGTTCATTCCAATCTTATATTGTAAATATTATCGATAAATATCAAGTCAACATAAATAAAAAAAATTATTATCCCTTTGCTTTTAGAGTGCATTTTGGTAAGAAATAAAGAAACAAAGCAAAAAACTATGGGGAAAATTTTTGAAAACATGAAAATGTGATATTCAAATAAGGATAATGATTATTAGTAAATTGATTCAACTTGTATGAAACCTTTGTAAAATCAATTCTATCTATTATATTTAGCATCATTTACAATATCTTGAAAACATTTTTACTTGTCTAATATCAGTTTGTATGGCCCTATTCAAAATCAATATAATAAAATAGTTTAATATTAAATATTTTTTTCGATTGGTAGTTTAATATTAAATATTAATTTTGAAGTTTATTTTCAACATCTAAACCATTTACAATATTATTCTAGATAGATAAATAATTATATAAAATATTGTTTCATTTTAATACATGTGTAAATGAATATAAGTATTTTCAATAATTTATACATGAATATATATTTCAACAAATGTAGCCCTATAAACATACTTGATCATGATAAAACTTAGTTTCCGAGAGAAACAAATGATATTAAATATAATAAATAGATTTGATTTTAAAACAATTATCAATGTCTAAGGGGGCTATATGGGACCACTTCTATGTGACTTGGTTACATGGAAGCGAAACTCTTAAATAAATAAATAAAGATGAAATAAATAGGATGGTTAATTAAATAAAATGAATGTGAAAACCAATTAAAATGCAAAGATAATAATCAAAAAGTAAAATAATTAGATAGCTAAAATGCCAAATTATATATATCAAAATATAGATAAGGAATTTTTGTATTTTTTCCTTTTACAAAGTGACAAATAGACACTTAAGGTTTGTTTGGAGATATGTAAGGATTAAAAAAATTATCACTTTTTCTCATATACTTCTCACTATAGCTTGACATCTTAACTATTCAATTCTTCTATTTTTTTATCATTAACTCTGTACTGTAATTATATTTTACATTCTTACATGCAGCTATTTTATTTATTTTGACTTTATTTAGTAGCCTCCTAAATCCTAATCATTGGACTTACGTGGCACATTGTTTTTTCATTATATATATATATATATATATATATATATTTTTTCCTTTCCACATTT
>JAXCLR010010291.1:0-11027 GCA_035584095.1 Annona squamosa | reverse complement strand
ATTTTTGAGATTTTAAATTCAAATAATAGTATAAATATTTTTTATAGATGTTTAAAAATAAATTGATTGAAACAATATGCTATCAAAGTAACCTCTCTTGTATAGGTTAATTTAGTTTTAAGACATTAAGATAATTGTGTGTATGTAATTCATGCGAACATTCATTAGTCTAAAGGAAGATTAATATTTGGCCGAATTGCATGTACACCTATAATAATAAATATGCAACAATTATTTTTTTATGAGTATTCATACATCACAATCTCAATTGGCATTACAATTAAATTCTGAGACATTCTTACAATTTGCTAATAATTATCTACTATTTTTAATATTTCCCACCGGTGGACGGCTTCCACAAACTTGGGGTGACTTGCAACGTCATCACTTCAGAAATGCTGCTGCGGAGATTCGAACCCAGGACCACCAACTTGTGAGGCATGTCCTGTACCACTGAGGCACGACCTCAGTGGCTTTGTGAAAATTATTTAGTACTCCATGTGAATAACAAGTCGGCCCAAGGAAAAGCTTATTGTTTAACAGGATTTATTATTAATATTTGATTCGTATACCAAAATATTGTAGATATGTAATTAATGTAGATATTAATCGGCCCAAAGGAAGTCAACATTTTGCCAGATTACATAAACACCTGCGGTGATAAATATATGATAATTATTAAGTATTCCATATGAACAATAGTCGATCCAAAAAATGCTTATTATTTGACAGGACTTAATTATTAATATTTGATTACTACACCAAAAGCACAACTTACAAGTTAATACTTTTCTCTAAAGACAAAGTATTAATATTGTGCTAGGTATCTTGTGATGGGCTCTACCATTATTTGAATTGCTAAAGTTCTATATAAAACTTATTTGACATATAATTTTGTTCAATTTTTGGTTAATTTATCTGCTTGTATTGTATTTACGAACATTTATTTTATTTTCTCGTTGAAATAATGAAAATAAAATATTATGATCATTCTTAGCTTTATGAATCTAAGTCTTGTACTAAGGATTGAACAACTCACTACTCTTGTAGTTAAAAGTTCCAACAAGGAAAAATGAGAATTTTAAGAAGTGAAATTGTTCAAATTGCATGAGTTTTATGATTATAAAGCGCAAAATTTTAAAACTTTCAGGGGACATCATGTTCGAAAAAGTAATTGATACCAAAAATTCTATTAAGAAAATTAAAAAACTCTTTGCTAAAGATAATAAAGCTGAAACGAGTACGATTCGGTTGAACTTAATTTCAGTATGATATAAGGTTAAAAAAAATATTAGAGAGTACCTTTCTCATCTTACTTTGAAACTAAAGGCATTAAAGTTAAAGTGGATTTGCTCATGCATTCAGTATTGATTTCTCTTCCAACCTAATTCAGTCACGTTCAAGTTAATTTAACTTGATAAAAGGATAAATGGTCTCTTAATGAGCATATTTTTGTACAATAATAGAATAAATTGAAGCAAAAAAAAGATTAGAAGTACTTACTTGGCAAGTATCTATAAGGACATGAAAAAGAATAAGGAAACTATAGGTGGTCCAACACAAAAGAAACTAAATAAAAATTTTGGCTATTACTTTTGTTTGGCTATTGGGCACATAAAGAAAAAATGTATTAATAAGAGTACATTTTTCACTTTAGTTTGTTTGGTGATTAATTTAGACTTAGTCCCGAAATACATTTTTTTCGAATAGACCTGGTATTGCTATTCATATAAGGGTATCCACGTGGGGTAGCTTTAGTTGCTAAAATGTCAAATGAAGATGAAAGATTCATTGATGAATGCGATGACAAAACAAATGTGGTTAAGGCTATATGGAAATTTAAATTATTATTAAAAACTCAATTTTATTTGAATTTAAAAAAGACATGATACCATTTTTTGATGAAATTTGATTTCTATTTCTGTACTGAATAAATTTAGTTATTTTTGTTCATTGGAAATAGTTGGTTGAGTCTTTTTTTTGAATTTGAATATTATTGGATATGCTGAAAATTTTAGAATATAAATCCATGATCCCACATTTAGTTTTTTTCAGGTTAAAAAAGTTTCAGTTCTTTGAGAATATTGAGTTTGAGAGATAGATAAGGTTAAATACTATCCTTAAAAAGAAATCTCGAAAGACATATTAGAAATCTCTTTAATCAAGGTAAATAGGTTATTCTTGATGATTAAGCTCAACATCTTCAGGAATAGATGTCATCGAAAAGACTTATTAGAGAAAGAAGAATGCGGTCTCTAATGGTTATATAAGATTTCTCCAATACATCAGGATGACATTGAATTAGTGGAAAGTGATCCCATTAAACAAACTAAAGTAAAAACTCTTAAAAGTAAATTGATGTCATAAATATGTGAATAAGTTTAAGAGTAGACAATGACGATTTGGTAGTATGTTCCATTGCCTAAAAGTATAAAGCTGATTATTTGTAAATGGATGTTTAGAACTAAGAGAGATTCAAAAGGGTAATGTGAAAAAGCATAAGGCTTATATTATTATAATAGACTTTACTCAAAAAGAAGACATTGATCACAAAGAGACTTTCTCTCAATTTCATCGAAAGTTTCTTTCAAGATAAATTATTTTAGTACTAGGTTTTAACTTTAAGTTATAATAAATGGATGTAAGAATAATATTCTCAATGGTGACTTTAATAAGGTGATTTATAAAGTACAATAAAAAATAGATTAAAAATACAAAGAATATAGTTTAAAAAATTTTGAATTAAAAATTCATATACGAACTCAAGCGAGCTTTTCATTGATGGTATTGCAAATTTCATCAAATTGTCATCTATTCGCTTTTGAAATGAATTCAGTTGATGATTACATATACTATAATTTTAGTGGAAGTAATTATAGGTTCAGTGGAAATATTATATAGACATACTATTTGCCAGTATCAATATAGGTTTATTGCATGAAGTTAAGATATTTCTATCAAAGTAATTTTAGATGAAAAATCTTTAAAAATACATTTTTTTTGTATTAAGAATTTAGATACATCAAGATTACACTTGATATATTCTTAGATTATCACAAAAGAACTATATTAAAAAAGTACTTAAGATACTTGGCGTGCAAGATTACAAACTAGAAAATATTTTCTTGCTAAGGGAGATAAATTTTATCCCAATCAATGCCCCAAGAATTATTTTAAATCTTAAAAAATACAAAACACTCCCTATACTTTAGCAGTGGAAAGTTTGATTTATGCTCAAGGTTATATGCATTCGGATATTGCATATATTGTTGGGATGTTGAGCAAATATTTAAGTACTTTAGGAATGGATCTTTCATAATCAACCAAATAGTTTTTAAAGCACTTTTAGAGAACAAAATACTATATGTTCACATACAGAAAGTCAGGTAAGTTAGAGATCATTTGACATTTATATTTTGACTTTATTAGATGCAAATAAAGTTTTAGATCCACTTCAGGCTGCATCTATCTGCTGTTGGAAAATCTATATCAGGAAAGAGTGCTAAGCAGACACTCATTACTTTTCAACAATGACGACTGAGTTTATAATATATTATAAGGCATCCGATTATGGAATATGACTACAGAATTTTATCACATGGTTGCAAAATATGGATCGTATAGAAAAACCACTTATGTTATTTTGTAATAATAAATTAGTAGTCTTATATTCCAAGAATAACATGAGTTCAGCGATGTTCTTGGTTGTTAAGGAAAAGATTTAAGAAGATAAAGTATCTATAAAGCATATTGTGACAAACTCCAAAGTCGCAGATTCGCTTACTAAGGATAACACCCCAAGGTCTTTCATGAGCACATGTTCTTATGGGTGTTGTATCATTTAATAATATGCTAGTTAAATGGGGGTTTGTATTTATTTACTTTTTTGGTTTGGACACTTTACTATAGTTATGAATATTTTCTGTAGAAATAAAGTATTTGGTATTTTGATTATTTAGTATTTTGGTTTTTGATTTGATCGCATCAAATAAGTCGAATCAGGTGGAAATAGGTATGTTAGATCACATTAAATATAATTTCCGTACTACACATCTATACTTGATCTATATCATTTAGTTATGTTTGATATATGTGACCATGGATGCATCTAGTTACGATGAATATGACAATGACCGCTTTGATTCTATGTTTGCATAACTGATGAACAAGATTGTTCAGAGATGATTTTGATCATAATAGTAAAATTTTTTTAGCTCATAAGGTTATATATAATTATAAAATTATATGTAACCAAGTGAGAGATTATTGAATTTTTTTAGATACACATATAATAATTATATACACACTATCATAAATAGCTGTCCAAAACTATAAAATGATCTTATAAGATTTATAGGCCTAAATCATCTAATAAAGTATGAATCTCTTATGTGTAGAAACTCGATGGCTTAATTTTTAATTTTTACTTTTATGATGGGCTAAATTATAAATAAGAAAGATAGGCTCTCTATATAAAAAGTTGTAGTCTTTATGTTATGCACATTTAAGGTTTCTTTTCTAACATCTCATTATTGAAAAAGGGAAGACATATTCTTCAGAAAACTCTAGAGCATTAACTTGGAAGACCCGGAAATTACAATATTTAAAAATAACTATTCCTATGGATTCAGGCATGCTTTTGCTTATGTTTTATTATTCTTGGTGATTTAATATGAAAGATATTAGGGTCATTAATGATTTTAATCAATAAGGTTTTCCCAACATTATTACCTATTATTAAAAATAATTTTATTATTTAATTTTTATTGTTAAAAATAATTTTAAATATTTTTAATTGAGTTGTTTTAAACAACTTTGTATATTAAATAATCATATAATTAACTATTAAGTTATTTTAAATAATATTTAAATTATTTTTATTTATACGACTACATAAATTTGTTTTCAAATGTTTACTGGTAGTTTTTTTTTCATCAAGTAACATTAGATAAAATGACTTTGAATCACATTACACAAATAAGGCTATCCAAGTTAGAGTTTGTTGCTACCCAAGGAAAAAAAACAAAAAATAGGTTTATGCTCTCGGGTGGATTAAGCCTTAGTGCACTCGGGTGCATAAGTTTGCATTTTAGTGCCGTAGTGCTAGAAATGTCCATGGGGATGGAGATTTGAATTTCGTCCAGCCAATGGAAGCATTATTTTAATAGTAGACAGCGAGTAATTTCTTATATAGAATTTAAGGGTATGTTTGATAAGTGATAAAAGTTTTGAGTGTAAAAATAAGAGAAAACAATATAATTTGAATTCCAATAGAATAATAATGAGGAATAAAGAGAATAAAGTTAAAATAAGTGCGTTAATTGTATGGGTAGTTGTATAAAAATGATTGAAAAGTAAAATAGTTTGTATAGGAATATATGAAGAAATAATTTTAAAAAAAGCAATTGTAAAGAATGAAAAGTTTTAAGGGTGAATCCCATATATATCTATAAATTTTACCCTTAATTCCACTTGTAAACTTAAATTTTCAAAAATTCTACATATACTCACGTATTTTGCCTAAAATTTTACTTATAACAATGTCGCAAGAAATCCTTTTTAAGAGGTCATTAGTAGGCTTATAAAATGACAAATATGCCCAAATTCTAATATGATTTGAAATTAGTTTGCTTCAAACTAAAAATTACATTCAATTAATATGTGATTTTATAGTTATAAAAGTGCTAAGAAATCATTTAAAGATAAATTTTTAGGAATAAAATTATAATTATTGATGGACATTTTTTGTCATTTTACCGGGGTGCTAACGGCCTATTTAAGGGATTCTTAGCAACATGGGTGTAAGTGAAATTTTAGGCAAAATACCTAGGCATATGTGGAATTTTTGAAAATTTGTAAATATAAATAGAATTAAAGGTAAAATTCATGAGTATATATGAAATTTGCCTAAATTTAAGTTGAACAGTTTATTACAAAATCAACACATTCTAAGTTGAATTAAATAATATCAAATGATGAGACCTAACATTATACAAAACAATCAAAAAGAAAAAATTACCGCATCCTGTGGAGCACGCTACTCTAATTCGTATGACATGCGCACGGATTAATGCGACGGAGTGCGGCCCTTTGGACAGCACTAGAATGTGCGGTTTCGAGTATCTATGTTTGGCCACAAGGTTTGGCACTCAACAACCATGGGATGAGATAAGGAAGTATGGGAGCATGGATTTTAAGAATCCCCATATTTTTATAATTTTTCCTATCAAATACCTCCATCTAACGTATTTATTCCAATTTTTCTCCCATTATTTCCTATTAATTACATAATTTTTAAAATATTTTCTTTTTTTACTATCATCCCATGTTATAAAATTTTCCCCAGATGCGCCCTTAGGGGATTTAGGATGGGGATGTGTAGGCGCACAATTTATGAGGTCAAACATTAACAATTAATATTCATATTCTTTTACTTTTATTTCTATATTCTAATCATTTTTCTTATAAACTACCTTTCAACAAAGCTATTGAGGGCTAATTTTATCTGATTACTCACAAGTCTCATAACATGCAACATTTAAACCTTGTGTGTCAATTTCTAAGGGATAATAATAGTTGTAGATGCATTATTTAATGTTGTTGCATGCAAAGCAATGCCATCAAAACTGAACCAGTAATTGAACTGATAAAGAAACTGATTTGGTTAGAATCAGTTCGAGCAGCTAATTTAACCAGTTTGAACGGTTGAAGTTAGTATGACATATCTATGATGTCATAAATGTTTAATTATATATTAGTAAAATTATATATTCATAACTCCTAAATCTATATATTAGACTAAAATTATCACAACAAAGCATGTAGAAAAAATGAATAGAAATAAGAAAATGTTCATAAATTCATTAATTACCTACCATAATATAATATACAGATTTAGCATGCAATCAACAACATGGGTACTGGACTAGTTTGTAGATAGGTTTGATGTTGACATGGTCATCTATGACCTGCCTACAATAATAAAATGTACAAATTTATCATGCAATAAGTAATGGACTGATTTTTTTTTTATGAAAGGACAACTTTACCCTGACCCCCTTCCAGATTGAAAAGGGTTCGAAATAAAGTAGTCCGAGTATTTCATAGCAATAAAATTGTCAGTACAAATTTTCCCAACAATAGATGGAGGAGGATTTCCCCACCAGTACATATGATCCAAATTTGATACAGAAACTAGATCAGCAAAAGCATGAGCAACCATGTTCCCTTGTCTAAGAACATGATGGACCGAGATATGAGGATTTGTCGCAAGGATTGTTTTGATCTCGGAGATAATGTGTCCCACCTGTGAGAGTATAGGACAATCATTGGTCAAATATGTGCATAGGGTGAGCAAGTCGGACTCAATCTGAACAAAACGTAGCTTAAGCTGGAGAGCCCAAATGATGCCCAACCGAAAGCATCAACTTCCAAAATGAGAGGATCCTCCACCCCCATACACCTCCGACCATGTGCAGCAATGAAGTGCCCCCGCGAATCCCTGATAACGGCTGCAATCCCGGAAACACCCAGATCCATCAGGCATCGACCATCAACATTGATCTTGAGAGCGCCATCTGGCGGATGAGTCCATCTGGGAACAAGGGGGAGGTCGAAGAAATTCACTTGATGGAGGCTTTTAACTCGTCTAAATTGCACTATGAAGTTCCGGCACCAAGGGATAGTATCCGAAAGCACAATTTGACTCCCCTCAGCCATACGTTTGTTACGTAAGTACCATATCCTCCAACAATATACGATGAAAGAGGCCAGGTCCTCACCCCTGTCGTTGGATGCTAAGATTGTGAAGACTTCCTATATAGAGATCTCCGTTAGGCGTGCAAGAACAAAATATCGAGCTATATTTGCAACACATTCACACTCCAAAAATATATGGTTAACATCCTCAGCATCCCTCCTGCAAAAAACACAATGGGGGTCGACATTAACACCTCTGTAAGAAAGATTGTTTAAGGTTGGGATAGCGTTCTTAAATAGACGCCAAGCGAAGATCAAAATCTTGCTCGGAAGCTTTGTCATCCATATGGCCTTGAAACATCTTGACATGAGCTGGTTTTCCCCTTCCAACTTGAGCCACCTCTGAGCCGACCGAACAGAGTAATGACCATTGGCCTCATGCTTCCAGAAAATGCAGTCCTCCTCTTGAGTACAGGGAAGAGGTACGAGGCTGATAACTTGCCATCCCACATCTCCAACCGCCGCCAAAATTCTCTCTTTGTTCCAACCATTGGTGCCTTCATCAATAAAATGGCGAACACACACATCCTCTGGGATTGACAGTGGGAGGGGACCCACCTTAACCACCCTCGAATCCAGCCAAGAATCCTTGAAGAAACGAACCCTCCTACCATCACCAATCCTCCACATACAACCAGAAGACATCATCTCCCGTGCCTTCAGGATGCTCTTCCAGGTGTAAGAGTCAGATGGTTTGGTAAGCAGCTCCATATATCCGAGTTTGGGAAGTATTTGGATTTAAAGACCTTGTAGCAGAGAGATGAGTTGCCCATAGATAATCTCCATACTTGTTTGGCAAGGAGAGCATAGTTGAACAGATGAAGATCTCTGAAGCCCATTCCTCCCGCTAACTTTGACTTGCACATTTCATTCCATGCTACCCAACTCATCTTGCGCTTATTTCCTTGTTCCCCCCACCAAAATTTGCTCAGCATCCTATTTATGTCCTAACAGAATGACTGTGGTAGCATAAAAATGCTCATCGAATAGGATGGGATTGCCTGTGCTACAGCTTTGATTAAAACCTCCTTCCCTCCCCATGACAACAGCCGCCCCTTTCACCCTTGGATCTTATGCCAGATACGTTCCTTGATACCTTTAAACATCACCCCCTTTGACCTTCCCAGCCACGACGGGAGACCAAGATAACGGTGGACCTCCTGCCTTGAAGACCCCAGCCGGTTCTTCATCACCTCTCTCTCTCTATCATTCATATTTGAACTAAAGAAAAGCGAAGTTTTATCCACATTGATCATTTGACCTGATGACATAGAATAAATACGGATGATATCCAAGAATTCGCTAACGTCATTGTCATTTGCCCTGAGGAAGATAAGCGTATCATCCGCGAACAGAAGGTGAGTGAGTTGAGGTCCATTGGAGCTGATCCTAATACCGTGCAGAGAACCTTGGGCAACCGCATTCGATATTAGCATTGATAGACCCTCTGCACAAAGTAGGAAAAGGTAAAGAGACAACGGATCCCCCTGTCTCAACTCCCTCTTGGGTTGGAAGTACCTGGACTTGAAGCCATTCACATTGACCCGATAGGTAACTGTTGTTATGCAACATAAGGTTCAATTGATCCACACTGGACAGAAACTCATGGCCTCCATTACCTGTTTTAAGAAATTCCATTCAACTCGATCATAGGCCTTTGACATGTCTAATTTAATAGCCACCTCACGTCTTCTGCCCCCCTTTCGCATCCTTAGAGAGTGAATAGCTTCATATGCGATTAGCATATTGTCCGTCATAAGCCTGCCCGGCACAAAAGCGCTTTGTTCCGGCCCAATTACATCATTTAGGATAATTTTTAGTCTATTGGCTAAAACTTTAGCCAATATTTTATAGATAACATTGCATAAGCTGATAGGCCGAAACTGCGACAAATCTTGAGCACCCTTCTTCTTTAGAATCAACACCAGAGTGGTAGCGTTTACCTCCCGCATATGCCTCGCCATGTAACCTGGATCTCTCTCATCCATAATCGATTTACACCATTGGAAAATCTCCCGGCCAATGATCTGCCAATGCTTCTGATTTTTAAATAGGACTGATTTTTAAATAGGTTTGTTGTTGACATGGATGTCTAAGAACTGCCTACAATAATATAATATGCACATTTATCATGCAATCAATAATAATAATGACTACACAATTAAACTAATTGCAATCAACATAAACAGTTATTCAATCAACAATTCAGTTGGATCATATATAGTTTAAAATTTTGAAAAATCAAGAGAAATCAGCAGCTTATTTCTTATAGTGAATTTTCATTTTGACTTATAGCAATACACTATTGAGCACTTGAGTTGCATGCTGTGCAATGATGCTTGGTGTTTTGGAGTTGCATAGAGAGTAGGGTATTTGAAAGATTCCACAAAGCAACTAATACCTGTGTATTTTGATTTTAAAAAAATGATTGCTATCAGCAGATTAGTGAGCACTGAGCAAGGAGATTGGTGATTTGTGAATATTTACTAGGGAGACAACCTTGAAACTTGAAAGAGGGAGGCGATGACTGTTTACGGTGGTCAAAGAGATCACTTATGGCGATAGGAATGATAGACGAAGAGGGAGAGGAGGCAGAAATGGTTGCATGCATCGTGAGACTGAGAAGAGCTTAAGACTGTAGGAGGAAAAAGAGACACTGCTTGAGCTGTTGATGATGATTGATGATCTATCTATTGGTCGCGAGTTTATGCAAAACCCAAGCGAAAATGGGTGAATTGAGTTCTTGAAAAATTCTTTGGCAAATTAAAACTTAACCCCTTGTAAGTTTAATCCCCTTGATAAAACATGCTAATAGATAAAATGACAGTGTGCAAATAGAATATAAAATGCAAGTAAACAAACTATATAAGAGACAATAATATATAGTGGTTCGAGCAATTTTCTCTACTTCACTCTTTTAAGCACATACCGTTTGTGTCTTTTGTTCTACTATTATATATTTAGTATAATCTAGTGCATCCGCTCTTTTTTGGATTCTAGCTCTGGAAAGCATATACAATAATCACTTGTTGGTAAGACCAACTCCAACTAACCAAGTCTAATCCATTAGTGAGACAAACTCAACACAATTGAGCAAAACTTGTTAGTGAGATGAACTCAAACCAACCCCCTTTTATATTGTGTGTAATGATTATTTCATCCCAATTTATTATAGAAGTAGTTTTAAGTAACGTCATCTATTTTCTGACTTTGATGGTTGACTGAAAATCTTTTAGTATCCTTTGTTTAGTAAGGAGATCAAATTTCTT